>JAPYZF010000201.1:0-189305 GCA_030523045.1 Meteorus cinctellus | reverse complement strand
TTATGTTCAGGAGGTCTTAAAACGTCGAGATCTATGAAAAACTCGACTTTTCATTTTCGGGGTAAAAACAATAACTTCCTATCGGGAAGTTAAAAAGAACGAAAAAATGTACAGTGAAAAAGAAAACAAAAACTCCACATGCTCGCATGCCGCTGACCATTTTTTCTTTCTACTGCACACTCACAAATAGTCATACGGAAAAATATTCTCATTTTCTGACTTTGTGCATTTGGACCACTTGCCGTTTTGTTTCAATCCTCTTTTATTTCTCATAATTTTCTAGTTGACATTGTTCAATATGCACATACACATATCGAACAGTTGTTCTGTAGGAAGTGACATCTTCAAAAGTTTTCATGATCATTTTTTTTCATTATATTTTCTAACTTGTTTCATTCTTTATTATTTTTTTTTCTTCTTATGCATAATTTTAAGTTGAAACAACTGAGTACACGCGGCCATTAGCGACAAGCAGTCACGATGATGGGATACGGCCATAGTGTTTATATATAGATGTGTGTGTTTATATATATACAAACATAGTAGTAGTTCTTCTGTAACTACCAAAATTTATGGTAGTAAAGTTTACCCTTGCGTAACTTACGCGTCCAGAAGTGTTGGCGCTCTTCCTCCCTCTGGATGTGGCCTCTTGTCTGCCTCTACCGTCCTGTTTTTATCTTGCATGAAACACACCACCACGAGTGCTTTCATAATCAGTCTCGACTTACTTGCTACACAGTCTCAAAACTCGTTGCAACTATTCACTCTTATTAGGGAATATATCAAATACTCTGGTGTATCAACATGGTGAGTAATTTAGACTATTTAATATTTTATTCTGATGAAATGCACATATTAAAGAAAAATTCAAGTCAATTTTAATAAATTCTCTCGCAGGAATAATCCGGCCAATTTCATTAATGAATGTACTTTATTATGTTAGTAAAAATTGTATTTTCAACACGCACCTGAGAGATAAAACTTTTTTGTAATGGCTATTAACATTTTTATCAACGAGTAAACATTATAAACCTTTAATCTTGGAGAATGACGTACCCTCTGTGATGTAATTTATGACGATATTAATCACCAGTAATTGGCTCAAGTAATTAGCTGGAATATTCGTGAACGATAGTGAAGAATCCTTATCGATGACACAGAGTAAAAAAGGGGATATATTTTCATGGTGTCATGCTGACTCAACGTTCCTCCAACTCTATCGATTATCGAAGTGATTTAATGTGTGGATGTGATTATATACTACCTCAATTACAGGTAAAGAAAAAACTGTCTCAGATTCATTAACTTCGAACCAATGATCGTTTTCTGATAGAGAAAACATACAACCACAGTGTATAACTTAATTCTGTCCAGTTTTCCTCCACCAAACTATTATTACTGTAACCTTTTAGCATCACTATTTGATGAGTCATCTTTTTTTTTTGTCAATAGTTATCGGTTATCCATCAAGGTTGATAAATTAGGTTCGTTGATAGAAATAAACCTGAGTAGAGTAGTGAAAATTGCGTTGATATCAGTATCGAAATGGACAAAAAATAATTCTATTCGTCTTCTCCTCCACCCACAACTTCGTACACGGTTGATACGTCAGTTCCGCAACATTACCGATAACAACACTGAGAAGTAGATACAGCTGTACATTAACAGCCGGGAAGTAGAAACGTCTCAGTCATGCAACAATTACTCGCAGTCGATTGTGTACTCACAAAACAAACTTAAATCCTCTATCTCTCGATAAAATTCCACGACAATCATGAATGATTTATCAACACACGACATGAATGTATAAGCAAACGTGACAATTAGCGGAAACTTGCTCAGCAATTTCACATTCGTTTCTTTCTAATGAACTAATCAACGCCAATGACCATGGAAAATAAAAGCAGATCCTCTCTCAACAATTTTTTTTTCTGCATTATTTTTTTTTCTCTCATCTCCATATCAAATGGTCACGAAGCTTGTGAATAACTTCATCTCCACGCACATATGCAGATACATGCCTCCTTATCGACAGCAAATATTCTCACTGCATATATATATATATATATATGTAAGTTTGTATCACAAATAGCAGTGGGAGAAAAACGCGCTAGCGCACAAGCCACCATCGCAACACGACGAGATATACCTTACAGTACACACAGAGTCAGTTCAGTGGCACATGCGCGAATAAGAAGTGGTCTAGTATCGAGCCAGAGGCACCTGGCAGCTGGCCTGCCCGTTTTGTCGCGAGTACAATTTAGCAATACTCGTGTTTTATACGCTTTCGCGTCAAGGCAACTACAGAGCGCGTGTGACTGGACACAGCACCATCGTGTGTGTGTGGCATTTTTCATCCGCGTATGCCTTCAGTGATCAAAAAAATTCCAAATCGAATATACAACGTTGAACTCGCGCGTGACACGCACGAGTGTACGATATGAAATTTATAGTGATGCTGTACGGCCGGTAATTTCTGAGTGGTCGGTAAGATGTTAATATATTATAAACACACATGTATTTGCAAATAAACATGTATGAACAGACAGTATATAATAACATATTTTATGTCATTATATTATCCACACGTTTAGAGAACGCTCAATTTTCTTATCGCCTTTATTCCTAATTGCTCTGCAATTTTTACATGTGTATAAGATATCGCACCGTTTTTTTTCCCTCGTCTCTTTCGCCTGCTCCCCTGAGACATTCGTCCATGTTTTTATCCTTCACATGATGATCTACTGACATACAGTCACGTACAAACTCCGATAGAATGCATTGTATGACACAATACACTTTTGCACATATCTTAATATTCTCTTTTTTTTCATATTTATCCTTTTATATCATTCTTTATTTTATTTCATCTTCACTTGGGTTGATGGCAATCCATTTATTTCGATTGTATCTATGCGTGTGTGTAATCGCAGTCTCATAGTATCAGCCATTTGAGACGAGCGATTTAATAATTAGTATTGTTAACAATGGTGAACAAGCTGAAGTATACTTTATGTCAGTTCATATGTTATTATATTTTATTGTACGTGTAATAACGTTGATGACCCTTTTACACTTATGTATATGAAGAAAAAAGAGGTGACACTTGAAGTAGTTGTTAAGGACTCGTAGGGAAAGTGCATAATGAGCTTGCAATTACTTGATTAAATATTCTGTTTGTGTGTGTATGTTTGTATTTGTGATGATGAATTAATTAACATGCTAAACAAAATATGGCCTTGTAGACATTTCGTGTTGACAAATACTCATATAGTGTATGATTATTCGAGTATGACCGTCACCCAGTTATTGACCTATACGATTTCATAATTGAAAACATTTATATTAATATGTTATTATTTGTATACATTCGTGTATTTATTTCAGTTGAGCTAATATTATTGAGATGATATTTGTCCGTTTATTTGTGGTATCAAGATTATCGTATATTTTATTCTCTGGAGAGAATATTCCCGCGCATGTATAACGTCTCTACTGGGACTACGTCAGTATTTGACGTCTGTTGAGAGGAAAAAAAGAAGATGAATTCGTTTTTCTGTTTTTCTGAAAAAGAATGAAAAAAAAAAGAAAAGATCCTCTTGAGAGAATATTTAATACATAAAAATCCAAATTGTTCATTGATTTATATTGTCTGCAATTTTATTTGGTTTTTCATTCCTTGTTGATGTAAATGATGAGTCGGTTATAACTACATTTCCGATACAATCGGATGCGAACGTGTATTAGGGTGTCAACGGAATTTATTTGTTGATTATCCGGGAATAACAAGCAACACAGGGTGTCGATCGATTGTGAGATGAATTATCGTTCGAGTTCAATTATCGGTAGTTATAGATCAACGAGTTTATCTGTCTGTGCATGTCTCACTGTTCCTCCTTCTCTCTTTTCACTCTGTCAATCTAATTTCTCCCCATTCGTTCGCTCCCTCTCTTTTCTTTTTTTTTTTTCTTTCATCACCCTGTGTATTCTGAATGCACGGCTGGTGTTTTTCTCGCAGTTACGTTTGACGACAAAAGAACTTTTATATTTCGTACACAGTTACGGATCGATGGACCGTGATGACGAGATTCGATGAATTATTGCAAGCCAAAGCGATGACCTTGTCAGATAAATAAAATAAGAGAAAGGAATATTGATATTTGGCAGATAAAAAAGAGCATCGCAGTTTTATTATGTTCAAGTAAAAATAGGATGGAATATAAGAGAGTAAATAATATTGAACAGAGAGAATTGGAGGAGCAACATTGTGAAGAAACGAATAAAATGGATGAATTACAATGAGAAAAAAAAACTTTTATTTATTTTATATTTATGAAGCTTATTTATTCGAGTGAAAAAATATTTTCATTGCATTAATATGCAAAGTACCGTTGAGATGGAGTAAACAGATAAATATCAATATTGAAATGTTTATTTGCATTGAAGTGAACTTGCCTGTATTTCGTCAATGGTAATATTATTTTCATAATGCTCGAATCATCTTCTATTATTTATTAGCATAACATAATGTATTCGGGTGTGAGTGTGTATGTATGTACGTAAATAATTCGATAGTATCATTTTATTCTTGTAAAAATTTATTTATTCCTAGCCTTAACAACCTTTCTTCCTTCATCCATCCATTTTTTTTCATTCTTTTCCTATTTCTCACACAACAATTGCTGTTCTGTTCTTGGAGATTCCCTAAATGCAGAAAATTAGTTGGAAATGGGGAGCATAGAGCACAGTGTAATTGGATTTGCGCTTTCGTGAACTTAATCCCATACAATCTCGAACATTATGAATGTTATATTGAATTGCAACTTCAAATATATATATATATATATATATATATGAATCTGTAAGATGAATAATTGAATGAACATATCTATCTGCATAATTATTTTAAAATGTTCCTTATCAATTCGGGACGTCCGCATTGCGATATTTTACAATTTAACAGATGAATATTCTTGTGTACTTTTTATTCGAACATTATTAATAACTTGTGTCTGCGGCTGATAAGTTTGTTAGAATAAATCACAAGGGAATAGTAGAGATAGTAATTAAATTCGTATTAACTTATTATTTTCATTGCTCTATTTTTATTTTTGCTCTTCGTTTCATTTTTCCTCCATCATCTCGCCATTTACTTGTGTGACAATTGAGCTTAACGAAATGTGGGACGACGGATTAGAGATATTTTTGGAATTTCACACAATAGCCAATTTGTCATTCGAGTTATGGGGGATTTCTAATTAAATATTAAATTGTCATAAAAAATCTTCAATGTTCATTCATTAGAGAAACAATTCATTTCGCAATTTATCAATATACAATTGTTTTTTTTTGCTATTCTCTGTATACAGGTGCAGCGAAAATTCTAAAATGAATTATTCGACCCGAAAGAGAAGCTCTTAACAGTGTGAGTATAAACATATATGAAACAATAATACTTTTCTTTCAACTATTTCAATTCTATTATCATGTAAATGTCCTTCTTTGTTTTTCACATTGGAATTAAGTTGATGTATTTTTTCTTTTCATCATCTCCTTCTTCATGACAAAGGCTCGTCTTGAACAAAAAGAAGTAAAAGACAGGAATGGAAAAAAAAGTTTGTTCGTCATTTAATTAAATGACATATTAAACTTTTTTTTTGGTGTGACGTAATATTTCTCCATACACACCTTTGTCTGCGTATCGAATCCATTTCATAATTAAATTATTTTTGTTTTTCTCAATAAATATTGGGGTGGATAAACTATTTATTTTGAATTGATCGTAGTTTATCTCAATAATCCAATCATATATATGAACACATTGTTTATACTCGTACATTTATGTATTCAATGTCACATTCGATGACGTGGACACACCTTGACTTTAATATTCCGTTTTTTCTTCATTTCTTTTTCTTTTTTTCTTCTTCTTTTTATTTTCTGGCAAAAGGTCTGGGAGGAAAAGAATAATGTAAGAGAGATGGATAGTTGAAAAGACTTGTGTTGAAACTGTTTGAATGCCGTGTAGTAACGTTAAAATCTTTTCAACCGCACACAGTATAAACACGTGTATATATGCACACATACACATATGTTTATGGTTGTGTATACAGGATGGCAGAAATAAATAATGAACAGCAGATGGCTCACCCTGTCTCATACATTTTCCAATATTTCTCATTCACATTTTTCTTCACCTATTGGCATTCTGATTCCTTCAAAATCATTATTCACATGAGTAATCATTTGGGGATGACTATCAATTGAAAAAGGAAAATATAATTTTTAATTTGACTGATAAAACCATTTATTCGGGTTTTGTTTTTGCTTCATTCTCTGACGATGCTGCACATTCAATCAATCTTGAACTTTGTACTTATAGTTTACTCATCATCAATACAGTTGCCATACATTTTTTTTCAGTTATATTTGTTGATGAGCGAACGTGTTATTCACGAATATGAAGTTGCATGCAATCTCTTAGTCGCATGCAGATATAATATTTACCTTTTAGATAATCAAGAGATAAAAATTTAAATAGCGTCCCACTTTGGGTGTATTCAGATGTCGAATGATGCACTTGACAAACACAAAATAAATTTCACGACAAAGAGTACGGAAATTGGTTACGTTTTATATTTTTTCTCCCCGGAAATGAATCCTTATTCTGTGGATGAACTATGACATATAAATTGGAATTTTGAAGTCGGTCACAATATTGCTTCCATGAGTTTCTATGTTAACTATTCGAAAAAACAGTGCTTATCAGAAGAAAAAGTGTTCGAGAATTCTTCGTGCCTAATAATTCACACTTCAAGCAAACTCTTGTTCAATAATTTCAGCAATTTCGTAATTCCTACTTGAAATATGACAAAGACATTAGTGAAAATTCAAACAAAACATCTGTGAAAGGTAAATTCATATTCTCCAATTGTATCGGTGAAAGAAAAAAAAATATATTAATGATAACTTCTATGATGAATTCAATTTTTTTATGTCAGTGGTTAAATTTTCATGAGATATATTTCAGCGTTTTATTTCACAACGATTCTTTTACTTTGATTATTATTTTTTTTCATTTCCTATCATACTACACGTGTCGTGGAAATTCTCATGCCCATTTGTCGGAAATTGATATAGGTCGTATAATATTTAGGTCGTCAGTATCGATGACTCATATATATGTGCACATATTGTACGATGTCGGTAACAACGGAGATAGCTGGTTCACGGTCGAATTAATAAATCGATCACTGATACATATCTATAAAATCGAGATCGTTATCTGCATCGGTGACAATTTTCTCCATTTTTTTTCTTTTAATTAAAAACCACACGGTTGACAATTCTATCATGCTTTTAATAATCCCACTGCAATTTTGTCCTCATGATATTCATACGCACTTGAATGTGTTATAATTATAATTGTTTTTTCTCCCTTGTGATTGCAGAACCAGCATCAACACCAGAAGCAAATCGTAACCCCAAATAATTCGGCACTAAAAAATATTGGACAAATAATTTTGCTATAATCAGATTAAGATATTCCTCGATTGGCATTCCAACAATGACGAAGAGATTTGAATTTAATTGGCAAATTGAAGTGCCGGAGCCGTTATGCACAGGATGTGTTTTTGACCGGTGGACTGAAGAGAAGGATAATACTGAAATTGAGCTCAATTGTCTATTCAAGGTTGATGAATACGGATTTTTTATTTATTGGCAGAGTGAGGGAAAGGTGAGAATAATTATTCTGACATACTGATCAAATCAATATTGTTTCAATAATAAAATCTAGGACTGTATAACTCTTCTTTCTTTCTTCAAATTTATCTTTCGCATCGCAAAATGACGATCATAGATATGAATATTCAAAGAAAGCATTCATTTTCCGTTTGAAAATTTCTGAATCAATTTATCGGAGTGTTACATTTTGATATTCACTGTTTGTTCCTTTCATTTTCCTATCCATTGAATTTTTCTCTGCTCTTTTTTTCCCACACCTCTTTCACCAACTCGTTACTGTGTCACAAGTTGAAGTATCTTCATCCGAGGATGATCTCTTTAACCCTCTGAACGAGAATTTCATCTAACATTTCTCTATTTCTGTGTGTACGTGTGTGGGTGGATGTGTGTGGATTATGGAAGTGCAGTTGGAAACCTATTATTCTCGCACGCGCATGCCGAACATTGTTTGAATAAAATCGATTGTCCCCTTTTTATTTTCTTCTTTCCTCCTTTTCAACAATATTTTTCTTTTTCTTCCTTCATAAATTTCTCTTCTCTTTCTTTCTGGCGGTTTTCTTTTCTATTATTGAATTCATTCCTGCCATTGTTCGACAGGATGGCGATGTCATCGAGCTGTGTCAAGTCAGTGACATACGGGCTGGTGGTGTACCGAAGGTAAGAAAAAAAGCTATAATGTGATAAAGAATTATCATGGTTATATGAAAATGAATTTGCCCACATATCAATCGGAATTCGATCATTTTTTTTTCTCTCCCATCAATTGCGTATGTCGATATATTAATCATTCCTGTATTAAAAGTTTTCATTTATCTATTTGACTGACAGGATCCGAAATTGTATGACAAATTGTCAATGAAACATGGCGAACAGTTGGACGATAAAAGTCTCACCATATGCTCAGGGGTCGATTATACAAACATAAATTATCAACACGTCGTTTGTCCCGATGTAAATACAGCGAAGGTATAATAAAATTGTTAAATAACATTTCCTAATTTCTATTTTTAACTCTGAGTCGATACCATTCAATGCAATACATCATTTAAAATATTTGTTTTGTATCATTTTTGAGAAATATGTGTGCTCCTCTGAATGCGTGGGAGTATTCAGTGATTTACGATGTAAATAGAAGTTATTGGGGAGAAAATGCAATTGTACAGTCTGAATGAAATAGGATGTGGAAATAATTGCAGGAATCGTTAATCGATATTTGCGTTCATTGCTATACCAAACGAATTTTATTGCGTGATTCTCAATTCATTACTGACACACGTGTACGCTCACGCATTATTGAATATAGCTGACTCATTCAGCTGTATTAACATAACACAAATATATACATAAATATACATATGTACTTGGGTAGATGATATTCAGTTACCATTGACGACGTTTGATAAATATCATACGCTGTGCGAATTCAAGCATACGAAACTGGTGCTTCAAATATTTACAAATTACATAATTACACAAAAACTCATTTAATTCTTCCTAAAATATTAAAACATTATTATAATATGAAAGCTATTTCGTGATTTGAAAAACTGTAGATAAGTGAAAGGTAGATTTCAATCAGGCTTGCAGTGTAAAAATAATCTTTCCATCGCGAATTCTCTCTATTTTTTCTCGGTAGAAGGTTGCAAATGGTTTTTTGTTTTCATATTTTCATTTTGCAGATATGGCTCGCGGGCATTAGGCGCATCACCCACAATGTTAAAGCCAACAATGTGTGTCCGTTGACTTGTCTGAAAAAACAGTAAGTTCGTTTTTAAATTTGATGGTGAAACGGAGAGTGAAAAAAAAGAAGAGTGAGCGATTGAAATTGAGTTTGTTCGAAAGGAAAATAACAATGAAGTTCAAAGGATTTAATCTAAACTTTGTGATTTTCTTTGATTTTCATATTCTGATTATTTTTATTTGTTTTTCCTTCATTACAAGTTGGATGAGACTACGAATGTTGGTTGATCCGAATGGTAAAGTTCCAGTGAAGGTTGTCGCTCGTACTTTTGCCTCAGGGAAGACGGAAAAGTTGGTGTATCAATGTCTAGCTGATTTGGGTTTACCTAGCGGAAAGGTGAGCCAGTAATTGGAACGAAAAAAATCACACATGAAAGCTGAAATTTCATTAAAGTTCAATCAAAACATTGGACACATAATTAACAGAAACGGGGACAAAAAAAAACACAAAATGATTCACGAGTATAATTAGAAAAAGGATTAATTTTCCAATTTCTTATTTTTAGAACGACGTGATAGAACCAGATGAGTTCACATTCGAAGCATTTTACGCCCTCTACCACAAAATATGCCCGAGGAATGATATCGAGGAGCTGTTTCAATCAATGTTCGTTATTTTTATCATAAACATAAAACAAAGAATACATACACTCATTTCAACTTTTTTTTTTGCGAACATGCACAAACAATCAGAACATCTAGCAGCAACTATAATTATTTTTCCCCCAACATCATTTCTCTTTCTCTCATTCCACAGTACCCAAGGAAAAGCAGATACCATAAATTTGGAACAACTGATAACATTCCTGAATGAAAAACAACGTGATCCAACATTGAATGAAATTTTATATCCATTGTACGATGAGAAAAGGGCATCGGAAATAATCAATGACTATGAACAGAATGAAACGTACCGAAATCAAAGTGAGGCAGTTTTTCTCTCTTCCCCCTACCATAATAATAATAATGATAATAATGATAACAATAACTATTATTCCAATGGAACCCATGTATACATTTGCATACGTACAATGCGAACATTGTTAACACGTCATGAAAATCAATAAAACCATTTCCTTTTTCCTACTCAATTGCAGGAACAATGACCAAGGACGGATTCATAAGATATTTAATGTCGGATGAAAATGCGCCAGTATTTCTTGACAGATTGGACGTTTACATGGATATGGATCAGCCATTGGCACATTATTATATCAATTCAAGTCACAATACATATTTATGCGGACGACAGTTTGGGGGTAAAAGCAGCGTAGAGATGTACAGACAAGTTTTATTGGCTGGATGCAGGTGAATATAGAAAGCAAAAAAATTTTACCATTTCCAAGATGAATAATTATTGATGAAATTTTTTAATAACCAGATGCGTTGAGTTGGATTGTTGGGATGGTAAAGGAGAGGATGAAGAGCCAATAATAACTCATGGCAAAGCTATGTGCACTGCAATATTATTTAAAGATGTTATTTATGCTGTTAGAGACACAGCATTTGTCACATCGGAATATCCACTTATTTTAAGCTTTGAAAATCATTGTAGTAAAGCACAACAATACAAATTGGCTAAGTATTGTGATGAAATACTTGGTGACCTGTTGCTGAGAGAACCATTAAAGGATTATCCGGTGAGCTCTCACAACAATTTTTCTTACGCACCAATTTATTTTATATACTTGAACATCTCCACGCCGACATACGCAAACTGAATTAATCAATGTTCAAGGATATAGCACTCAATCACTGTCGTGTTTGGGTTCGTTTGTGATTTTCATGTTGACTCAGTTACTCATGTAATCGATACTCCAACCCTTTTACCAATTATTCCAGCTCACCCTCTGTCGTTAATTCCGTTCTCCCTTTCATTTTCCCTCTTGATTTCTCTTTTCTTTTAATTTCTCGACAATTTTTTTAATTGATTGATGGATTTAAAATGTAATTAGATGGAACCTGGTATACCTTTACCACCGCCAAGTCTACTCAAGCGTAAGATTCTCATTAAGAATAAGCGATTGAAACCTGAAGTGGAAAAACAAGAATTGGAATTATTTAAGCAAGGTCAATTTGTTATTGAGGATGAGGTCAAGGAAGATGCTAGTGCACCAACAGTAATTCCAGCTGTTGTTGAACAGCAATCGGTAATTGGAAAACTTATTTTACTCATACGAATTCAATTATGTTGAAGATTATTTCACAAATGAAATTCTACAATTGTTTATTGCGTTTTGATCAATTCATAAGACCATCATTTTTATTTTGTTCTTCTTTCGATTATTGTAGGTAGACTCAGCAGTTGATGTTGTTGTAACACAACAAAATTCACAAAATCCTGGCGTAGGTCCAGCTGGCCTAGGTGACAGTTTGGAGCTGGCTGTGGTGCAGCCTTATACTGGTAGCACAACTAATGTTCATCCCTGGCTATCGTCCATGGTGAATTACGCACAGCCAATAAAATTCCAGGGCTTCGATGTCGCCGAACGTAAAGATAAATTTTTATCAACATTTCAACCATTATATTTGATATGTGAAATTTTTTCATCGAATTTATTCTTTCAAGTATTTCATTCAAACGATTCAATATAAAATTGGCAATCTACCTCTGATAAATCTATCATTTGTCTGAATTCTCACGAGAACAGCTATAATTAATTGAATTGAGAGAAAATTTTATCGTCCCCATCACAATTCCATTCATTCGTCTATTTATGTTCTTTTTGGGGATCATTGATTATTTGCAGAGAAAAATATACACCACAATATGTCTTCCTTTGCCGAAAATACTGGCCTGAATTATTTGAAGACTTCTGCCATTGAATTTGTCAATTATAACAAGCGACAAATGAGTAGAATTTATCCGAAAGGCACTCGTGCTGACTCATCCAATTATATGCCTCAGGTGAGATATATTAAAGTCCAAACTATTTTTTTACTTGCCTTTGTGCTTTTTCTCGATACGAAGAGAAGACAAGAGAGTATACACACGGATTGACTGACACTGATTTGAATAGAAAGCAATTGAATTGGAATCTTACGATAAATTGTTGGCAGGTCTTCTGGAACGCCGGTTGCCAAATGGTCTCCTTGAATTTTCAAACGGCCGATCTGCCAATGCAACTCAACCAAGGTAAATTCGAATATAACGGATCATCGGGTTATTTGTTAAAGCCAGACTTTATGAGACGCGCCGATCGAAGTTTCGATCCATTTGCCGAGAGTCCAGTTGATGGAGTTATTGCCACTCAATGCAGTGTACAGGTAGGTGATGGGAATGATAGGAAATGAAAAGAGGATGAAGAGATGAAATGATTTCCAGAGGGTTTATTTCTCATCGTCTAAAAAATTTTGTCTACCTTTATTTTATTGTCTGTTTATTGTTTCAGGTTATTGCTGGCCAATTTTTATCAGATAAAAAAGTCGGAACATATGTTGAGGTTGAAATGTATGGCCTACCAACTGATACAATACGTAAAGAATTTCGCACCAGAGTTGTACCAGCAAATGGTTTAAATCCGGTATACAATGAGGAACCATTTTTATTTCGCAAAGTTGTATTGCCTGATTTAGCAGCATTACGCTTTGCTGTCTATGATGAATCAAATGGAAGATTGTTAGGCCAAAGAATTGTACCATTGGATGGATTACAATCAGGTTATCGACATATTGCATTGAGAACTGAAGCCAATTTTCCAATGTCATTACCGATGTTATTTTGCAATATTGAGATTAAAATTTATGTGCCAGACGGATTCCAAGGTTGGTATTCATATTTCCTCTCTATCTGATACCAACTGAATATAAGTTGTCAATTATGTTCGATAGAGTTGGGTGGGATGGGCAATCGGAAAAAGAAATTATTAACTTGTTATCATTTTTCTTCTCTGAATGCCATTGGATTTTCCAATTTCTTTCTCGAGCCATTTGCCCTACATTTTCCAATCCTTATCGGGCCATGGTTATGTATAAACCGCAAACATTTTATTTGTATTCCAGTATTAGCAAAAGTATGGAATGAGATATCTCGTAAACACTTTACTTCTTGGGGAGGATTCATCTCATCCAACTTGTCCTCATTCTCTCTTTTTATTATCATCATTGATAATAATAAAACCACAATGTTAAACTTGCTGTATTTATTTGTTTTGCTCCCGTTTCATAGATTTTATGGATGCTTTAACTGCACCACGAGCGCCAAGAAAAACAGAAATGCCATGTCAACTACGATTAAGGGGAATGGATGAGGGTGATAGTAAATCATCAAGTGATTCAGCACAATCGCGACACCACGAAGCTACCAAACCGCGTGGTATGTTTACTATCTGATTCATTCTTATTTTTTCATCTTCATCATTTCCTCTTTGTTTTTCTTACAAAATCAGGAGATGAAAACATAAATATTCAAGCCCCACTGCGAGCGTATTAAAATAGAAATGTTCTCTCCATTTCTTTCATTATAAACCACCACACAATTTTATCATAATATCCTCTCGTTATTATCTCTTTCTTACTTACAATTTCATCTAAATAATGTTCTTGTTTATTCTTTATAGTCTCATTTAAAAAATCAATAAAATGCATTCCAAATTAATTGAATTAATTAATGCATCATTGTCTTTACTTGTATTTTCTTCTTGTTTCATAGAAATAATGAAATTTGAACCAATCACTGTGGAATCATTACGTAATGAAAAAGTTTATCAGAAATTAATAAGAAAGCAACAAAAAAATTTGGAATCACTAAGAAAGAGACACCAAAAAGAGCGGAATGCCGTCCATAAGCAGCAGTGTGCTGCAATCGAGAAACTCATTAAAGAAAAAAAGTAAGTGGAAAAATGCAAGGAAAAAAAATAGAAGTAGTAAAAAATATAGATCTATCGAGTGGCATATACGCCGCAGGTGTCTTTATTATATCATTGCCAGATATCTCGATATATGTATGTTTAAACATATATATATAGTTGACTCGTATTTGATTCGATCTAGCAAATGTGTACACACAGGTGTGTAACGGTACTGCTTCGTTATTCCACAAACGTTTTCGTTCTTAATTCTCTTCCGCTCCTACTCTCCATCTCGTCTCATATCCCAACTATATTTCCAATAACATTTAATTGTGTTCATTTGTGAGAGGAATTGCGTAATATTTCACCAGCTAATCAATTAATTACGTTCATTTTCTTTTCCTATTTATTTTAAAATAGTTTATTATTTATGACATTGTTCTTTTATTTTTTATTTTTGATATTTTCTCTACATTACTTATTTTGAATTTTAATGAAAGCAGATAACCGATCAATAAAATTTTTTACGGTTTCGCAATCGATGGAGAAAATTAAAAAATACAAAATAAACGAGTCAACGTTTAATTGTAGTTAACAATTTCATTAATACCTCAAGCAAAGCGGAATTATCGAGGGATCCGATCGTTCGTAGAGCGGTCTCGGAGCAAACAACTCAATGCTCACAATTAACTGAACAACAAAGACGTGAGGAACGTGATGTCGTGCGTACGCATCTTGAGCAAAGACGTACGGAATTACGTAAACTCTGTATCGCCGCGCAATTGAGCCAAATGAAGCAGATTCAATCTAGACATGAACGTGAAATGAAGGATATGAATTTGAGACAAGCGAGATTATCAGTTGAAAGTACGAGGGAAGTATTGAATGACAAAACATTGAAGACACGTGGCATTAAGGAGGGTAGATTGCGAGAAAATCAACAGAATAATACCAAACGTTTTATGGAGGAACGTAAAATGGCACAAATTATACAAAATCGTGAAAAAGAACAATTGAAAGCCATACATTGCGAGCAACTTGAAGAGTTGCAGAAAGAGATGAATGGGGTGAGTTTGTGATAATTACTACGGAATAAAAGACAGAATGAAAATTAATGGGGAGAGAATTTTAGAGGAATTATTTTTCTTTTTGACACGTCAGAAGATTTCTGTTCTGATTTTACGTGAACATGGAAATATTTTTTTACAGGTGATGGAGATGCACAAGAATGAAGAAATTCAATATGAGTTGGGTCCAAAGAATGAATTTTACGTGTGATCAATATGACGTCGAAACGTAGAATTCCTCGTCGCATATAGAATCTAGACTACAATACAAATAAATAATTAAATGAGAAGAAAAGGAAAAAAAAATAGAAAAATACAAAACCAGAAAAAAAAAAGAAAGAATAAACAATTCTTCTTCAGATAATTTATTACTATCGTTAAATTATTGGAATTGGGAACAAGTTCGAGTCTTCGATTTAGTCACAACCGTTCCGCGAGTTTGATCTTGCATTGAAGAAAACGAAAAAATTGTATGACGTTATGAGGATTCATAAACAAAACAAAAGTGAAAAAAATGAGAGGTTGGGGAAAAAAGAATGAAAGGAGATGAGTGAAGATAGGAGAAAAAATCTCAGAGAAAAAATTATTAGACATGAGAATATATTACAATATTAGCATATCTATTTATTTTTTCTCACTGACAAAAAAAACAGACACACACATTATAAATATTTACTATTAAAAATCTGTAAGTAATACCTGTATTTCTAGTTCATCTATCCTCAATATTTTTTTATAAGAGTCTCATCCCACGTATTAGGCGCGAGCGCGAATAGATTCAAGCAGTCAATAATAAAAAAAAAAGTAAATGAATAAACAAATAAAATTTAAACTGATCTAGTCAAGTGTTTCTAGATTAAACAAACAAAAATAAATGAGTATATAATCACGAAGGCGAAGCACGCCAATAGAGGATATTCTTCGTGTTTCGCTAACGTCAAAAATAGAAAAATAAAGAAACTTCAAATTTGTAGATTCGAAATTGAGAAAACAAAAGAGTAATTAAAAGGTGAAAATAAAAATTAAGAAAATACTGTTATCGCATAACGAATTTCATCGTGGAAACAAAATTACTGAATAATAAAAAAAGTATATTTATGTAGTACGAAGTATGTACTTTGCATCTTTGGACAAAGAATTGAAAAAAAATGAAATCAAAAATGTAACGAGCATTGTACATAGAACAAAAGGAAATTTATAGGAATTAATTTACTTATAATTGTTGTTTCGATTATAGCAACGTTATTTACATAAATTATTCTTATTTAAATCTGTAAATTGAACAGAAGAAGAGAAATAATAAAGAGATCAAATGAATAAGCCGACTATGGCTCTGTAATTCATGATTAATATCTTGCATCAATAGAAGATTATTTTTTCTTTTATTTGTACTTTTTCTGACAGATGGAACACAATTTTTTTTTCATTTGACATCATTTTTAATGATATTCGTATTCCACATCATGATCATATAACTCGTAGTATTGGTTTATCGGGTCATAATGGGGTGGCAGGTCTATATGATCAGTGACATCAGTGTGTGGTACTATAAAAAAGAGAAAGTGATTATAGAACTAAATATTTATACTAATATTTGAACAAAATCCGACAACATTCTGCATAATCCATCGAATACAACACGGAAGTATTCCTTTTGGGCTCAATTTTTTCTTTTCTTGATCTTGCTCCTGCAGTTATTCAATATAGAGAAAATTATTATTACCTTCACTTGAAACAATAGCGTGATTCTCTAGCTCATGAGAATGAGGCGAAGGCATGAACACTGAAGAGCCATGAGCTGAGAAAACAATTGTTTCATCTCACTTTACTTTGTTATATTTCTCTTTTATATTAATTGTTGAAAAATTCTATTTTCTATTACCATCAATATTATATGTATGACCATCGTCTACTTGAAGATTTTTTGGAATTGGTACAGACCCATAATTTGAGAAATGTACATTTTGATAACTGGTAGCACCCTCACCGTGATAAATTGTGTTCAAATATGGAAATTGTGAGTGAACCAAATCATTTGGTATCAATCCTGCGTCACAAATGCAGATCACGAATAACCACAACTAAAATATTTATAATAAAAATGAAATTCACATCAAATCAATTCATTAGTGCTCAAATTAAATATCTTTGTTATTTAAAACTTTATTTTTATGTAACTAACTATCAGAATTTTCGCCATCATTTCATTTGAATCTTCCTCTTGAATCTATATATGGAGAGATACTGCATCAACATCCAATCCCACTTGTATTTATACACACCACAGTTGAATTGCATTTCGAAATATTGTGCGAAATAGTGAGGTTTTACAGTAGCATTAACGGATGTTTACGATAATATATGACGTGTAGGTAGTAAATATGTACACATATTTAGACGAATTCTCTTGGAACTGTTGAGGTGTGTATTCTAGAATCTACATTCTACATGGTGGGTATGGGAAAATAATTTACATTGAATTTAGTATCTTACGTAATTCTATTTGAAATTGTTTCATCCATGTATTATTCCTTCAGCTACACATTTGCGCATGATGAAGAAAAAGGTTCTCATGTACAAAATATCTCGATAGAAAGAAAAAAAAATTACAAATTCATCAATGCAATCTATCACTATATTTTATTTATTCAGAAAACAATTGGAATATTTCTCTTCAATTCTTTATTCAATAGTCAACCACAAATTTTTTCTACAAAAATAATTATTTCCACAACCACCACAGATTTTTGATAAGAATGAATTGTCATCATTCACCACTATTTAGTACATGGAACTTCGTGTCCAACCGCTTTGACAACCGCTGGTTCTATATGGTCATGTGAAGTAGGCAGATGAAACGTAAATGGATGATAAACAGGCTCTGGATGATGATAAACTGGTTGAATTGGTTTCACATGAATGATTTGCGGCATTGGATAATGATGTTGAGCTGGCTGTGGATGTTCGATTTTAGATTGATGGCAGGGTTCGCACTTCTTTGATTCCATTTTATAAACAATTCCTGGTGTTCGATGTGCATGAAAGTTCAACGGTTTCATATACGATATTGATTGTTGATGGTGAATCATTGGTTTGTGATAGATTGGCGCGTAAGCAAAATGTGGTTTTTCATAATGCACTTGAGGTTGTTGATATTGCCATTGAGCTTGTTGATGCATAACTTGATGAATTGGTTGTGCTTGATGAATAATTTGAGGTGGTTTCGATGGAAGATAGTGATAATCAGGCTTTGCTATTGGTATGTAAGGTTTAGCATAAGATATCGTCTGTTTGGGCTGGTAGGATGCGTATATAGGCTGATGAATAAATTGTGCTTGGTGCATTGGCATTGGTGGTGGTCCGTATATCGGTTTCGGATAAGCTGGCGGTCCATACGGTCTCGTCAAATGCATTGGCGATTTAGGCGCATGCGAATGTGGGTAGAATGGTGGGCATGGTGATTTGTGCGGTGATACATCGTGATTGAAGTATCTCTTGACTTTTGTAGTGATGTCAGATGATATAGCAACGTTGTCTGCTACTTTCTTTGTCTCTTGAGACGAAGCGATTGCCAGCCATGTTAGAAAAATAACCTGAAGAGTTGAATATGATGCGGAAAAAAACAAGTAACACTTGAATTAACGATTCTTATTTTATAAATAAACGAAGGGTTTTACTTCTGGTTTTTCCGTTTTTCAATTCGGCTGAAGTGAGTGCAAAAGAAATCCTTTTAAAGTATGAGTAAATGTGAGTCGTGAGAGTTTTAACCCGAAAGGAGAAGGCGAAAAAAGCTCATTAGAAACTTCAGACACGCACTTTACAATTTTCGTCTTATTTTGTTTATGCTGAGTTACGTTGTACTTCAACTCGTAATAGTCGGGTTGAGTTCTAGAACATTTGAGTCGATTCATGTAAAAATTTTCGATAATTCGGACTAGGTTTTACTAATAAATCTATAATTAGTTTTTTTTATTGCTCTCGGTATAAAACATTGAAGAATTGTGACTTTTTTTGCCCACTCACTTTTATTCTCTGTGAATTGCCTTCGAAAGTTTCATGACTTGATGGAATGAATACCATTATCGTAATCAATGTGATTTTTTTCTTCTAAACGCTCACAAAAGATTTAATCAAATCACCCTCATTGATAGAAATTTTTTGTTCAGTCTAGACCTTCTAACGTCACCAATTGAATTATTACACGACAAGTGGATAATTATTGGAAGAGAAATTTTTTAGTCCAGAAGAAATATCTCTCAAGATTATTTATTTTGAATTGTATTTGGACACGATCGACCTCCAAATTTGTGAAGAAAAGAAGTATCTTACCACTGGTTTTATCATGCTGTGTAATTTTAGTTCACAGCACACAAATGAATTGATCAAATCAGACTAAGACTCACTACGTGACAACAACTAGGTTTTATAAACTTTTTGCACCACAAAACATATAGAGTGGGAGTGAGTTGGTCCATTACGGATTTAGCGTGCAATCAAATGTAGTCCGAAGGAATTCCCCTAATTGGAATGTTGGCCAAGGAGCAAAAACGGAAAATAAGTGTTGGTGGTGGTAATAGTAGCAACAGCAGTAGCAGCAGCAGTAGTAAGTGGTCAACGAGAGTGTATGTGATGCAATAATCAATGTGGCCCCACTGTTTACACATTTCCTGAATAAATGCAATTGCACCTCGAGGCAAAAGGGATTACGTTGGTTTGCAGTTAGTTGTTTCGTATAGAAAAATAACTTTGATACGTGATGTGACAACTCAAACGACTCGTCGGAATGTAGAGGAATAAAAAATGAAATAGAAATGGAAAAAGAAGAAAAAAATAGTTCGAAACATTTATATAAAACGAATGCAACGTTTACTTCATTCCACAAAATAAACATAAACGAAATAATGATTATGAGAAATCTATTTACATGATACTAGTATAATACTTCAAATATGAACAAAACTAATTAATTCATCCAGCGCTTCCATCCGTGACCTTTGCTTTGATGGTGAAACACGTGCTTATAAACAGGAACATGAACTGGATAAGGCTTCGGTATTGGCACAGGAAAATGTTTATCAATAGTTACAGTGTAAGGTTTCTCGACAACAAAAGGAACCTGATGAAATACAAACGTTTGATTTTAACAAAGGGATGCTCTACCAAATGATTTATAGTCAAAAAAAGAGTTGATTAAATTTTTTCCTTGAATACCTTTTTTTCAACGACAAAGGGCTCTGGTTTCTCCACAGCTATTTCGACATGCTTCACGACCTCGACTGGTACAGGATGAGGCACAGCAATTTGCACTGGGTATGGCTGAGGTATTGGAATTTTTATTTGTTGTGGAACTGGAACTGGAACTGGATGCGGAATTGGTATTGCGTATTTTTTGTAGATTGGTATTGCCACTGGTTTTGTCGTCTCATGATACGTTGAGTGATCTTCGTAACTGGCTGACACAACAACCAACACCATGACAACTATCTGTAACAGAATATTCATTTAAATGGAATAACGTTATCTTTACTAATAAATATTGTTGGACTTGTCACCCATTGCCACCGAATTGGAATTTTGCTTACGATTATTCGCATCATGGTAAATGTTTGGAGTAAAGGAAATCTATCAGCAGTGTGCTCACTTGTGTTTAAAATGTTCATAGTGCTTTCAAAGTCATGGTCACTTGTTTATATACCGACAGTCACTTTCTCCCTTCTCTTTTCATTACACATTGAGATTGTACCATTCCGTGGAGAGTAATTTTTATTTGCAAAATATCACGTCGTGCATGGTCGAAGGCAGTAGAGTAAGGTGAACAAAAACAAAAGAATGGACATGGAATTAACATTGAATCCAAATAATATTCAAACACATACATTTTTTTGATGATGGCATGTAATAACTAGATTCAATTCACTCCATAAACCAATATACTTTCGATAGAATGAACAATAGAATTAATTCGTGGATGTTCAATTATTCGTATGCATGTTTTTTTATAACTACAGGCTGAGACTTTAGTGAGAGTTTTTATTTAATGAGCCAGAACTGAAATTAATAGCAAATTTTCGTTGATTAATATTTTCATTCTCTTTATTCTATGGAAGTGAAAATTTTTTTCGACCTCATTTTATTATAATAGTCTCACGAATATCTATAAACTGCGAGAACTTGAGATTGTTATTGAACAAGAGAAGCTCTGGACGTTAACGTTGATGTACGATGATATCGATTGGATTGAATTACATGTGTGGAATGACAAAATAGATTGAAATAAATTTTTTTTTATTTCACTGAATGCTCAAGTGAGAGTAAAATGTAATCAAAATATCCTACACTCTGTGTTTATTTTTTAATATGCATTTAAATGAATATATTAATGGAAAGAAGAGTAATCATATTATAAAGGAGCCGACTGCTCCCTGGCAAAGGAATTAAATTATTAATGTCACTCGATCGTCAGTAGATATTGGAGAAAGTAAAGTGCATTATGACAAGGCTTTCTAAATAACGTGAAAGAAAAAATAGTAATTATATAAATAAAAATTGATAATTGAGGTGTAGGAATGAAGTTTGTAATTAATTTTGAATCTTTTTCTTATCATCACATACAATAGATTATGTTGGAGCTATCAAGTGGATGGGGTTATCGAGAAATCATATCAAACTTCTTGATCTTGTTGAGATTGTCAAATTGGCCGATCGATCAGTAACGATCGATCGACAACCTTCAATATTGTTCAGAAGAGAAAGTCGAAAATGTAGAGTTGAAGGATGTGCCTAATAAAATATTGAAAAATACAATCCACAGGATATTGTTTGGTAATATCATTTATTATGTATTCAAAATTTATTATTAATATTTTTCCTTATATTTCAAAGAACAATACTGATGTGAGATGTAGGGATAATTACAAGCAAAAAAGTCAACAGTCTTATTTACATTTATTTTCTTATCGTATTTAAACTCAATGTTTGCCTCTGGATGAATGATGGAATATGTGTTTATAAATAGGAATATAAACGGCATAAGGTTTCACAATAGGAACTGGAAACTTTTTATCAATATAGACTGGATATGGCTTTTCCAACACGAATGGCACCTGTAATAAAATCAATTATTCATCAAATTATTTCCTCCTCTTCTTTAAATGATAATTTGAATCGCAGAAGGTTGAACCCAATAAATTACATGCCTTCTTCTCGACATAATATGGCTCCAACTTCTCCACAGGAACTTCAACATGTTTAATGACCTCAACTGGATAAGGGTGGGGTATTTGAACTTGCACCTCGTATGGCTGTGGAATTGGAATTTTTATTTCTTGATCAACTTTAACCGGTACTGGATGAGGAATGGGAATTGCTGAAATACAAAATATGAAAGTAATTATTTTCCACACAAATTCATAAATTATGACAATGAATAAGATAGAAAATTCTATTGACTCGCCATATTTTTTTATAATTGGTATTTCTACGGGTTTTGTTTTTTCCTCGTATGTACTGTGAATATCCTGTTGACCATAATCATTGTAATGACCAGCTATGACTGTTGACATTACTAATACAACGATGCTGATGAATAAAATCTGCAATAGAAAAAAACAATGAAAACAAAAATCTTCTATAGAATATCTCATGATACAAATTATCTACTATTCCATTCAATGGGCTCGATCAATGAACTCACTCTGTTGTTCATGGTGAGGAAGTGCTCTCGGTTGAGAATTGAGTGATAAGTGAACCATAGACATTCACAATATTCGCTTATATACGCCAATGGTTCTATCTCCTTTCACTGAAAATTGAATCCATCACTTTCGCTCCCCTTTCAAGTTCCGTACCAAATATACATTTCTATTTTTATTAATTTTTTTGTTCCTCTGCTATTCTATCTACACATGGCACAAGATCAATCATAAAGGAATCCAAATTATTTATAGTTTTCCGATTTCCTCCTTTCACATACTTCCTATTTTCATCATATTTTTTTGTGATGTCTTCCATGGTATTCAATAGTGACTACACGAGATTACTGTTGTTATTATGACTGGAGGTGGCAACTTCACAAGCATGCTCACTCATAAACTTCTAATAGGCGATCGCAAATGCTGTCAGTGTAAATAAATAATTTCTATGTAAAATCACAACGTTCTTAAGATGAAAGTGTGACGAATAATATATTGATAAAAAAAAAAACAATGTGTGATACATTAATTTTTTCATTTGTGAAATTAATTGCCGATATGGGCCAGGTATCATTTCATTTATTTTTCAATCTTATGAATTTCACAGTGATTAATAATATAACTGCGACGGTATATAAGTATATCATGAGTAATGAAAAAGTAGTTAATCATTGCAAACTTTTTTTCATGGTGGATAATATATGAGGAAGTGTGGTGGCCAGGGTGATGGTATAGGAAGAGCGATTTAGACAGTAGATATCGTTTTATTTACTGTTCGATACAAAACAATATCCGTTTCTCGATCCTTTCATTCTTCCACCGCTCGTATTTCCGAAAGGAGATTGGAGAATGGGCGGCATTTGTGTGATTGAGAGGACTCAACAACTTTCGCTCGGAATTATTTTTTCCCACGAATATTTCTTCTCTCTCCTCACGATCTCATAACATTATAAACAATGTCATGAATTTGGGTAAAGGGAATTGCATGTTAAAACGCAATTTTAATGTTTATATATATATATTCATATGTATTCATAGTTACTTGGCCTATTTTCTTACACTATAAATCGATAGGGAAAATCAAAGTCTATTATTTGTTAATTATTATATGTTGATTATTCACTTAATTAGTACCGATTTTTGTTCCATCCATTTTTTGAATGGTGGACAATTGTTTTTAAAATAGGAATTTTTATTGGCACTCTTTTAACGACCAGAACTCCTTGATATCGTTCGACTTGAATAGGGATGTGTTTTACTACTGGCACCGGCACAATTTTCTCAACTGGTGTTGGCACCTTTTTGTCAATACGTTTGATAACATATCTCACTACCTGAAATTGTATGTTTATACTATTGTAAACATATCTCACTACCTGAAATTGTATGTCGAGTATGAAGAATTATACAAACATTATACCTCATATGGAACTGGTTTTGTCACGGGAACAAGCACCGGATAAGGTTGCCACACTGTTCGTGCCACAATATGTGGTATCTCGATGGGAATTTCTTCCACAATTGGTACACCTACAAGTAAAGAACAGAGAATTCCAAAAAAAAGCGCGGAGGATATAATGAAAAGCGAATATTAATGAATTTATATGTCTCACAATTGTCTTTATGCGAAATAGTTCTCACCAATTTCATTGACAATGGGAATAAATTTGTCACGATGTTCATTTGGAATTTCAACAGTGTAATCCAATGGCGTTAATGATACATGTCTATCCCAAGAATGAAATTTCTGTCCATTCCACTGGTTATAACTACTGTTCTCTAATGTACAGACGAAATGGAAAATTATTTTTGCAATCAGAATGGAAATTAGGATGATTGAAAATTGATTGAAATGTATTTTATGTAAAAAGTAATCAGGGATATTGCGAGATGTGATTTCAAAAAATTCCAACCTTGATGCCCGAGTGTGATGTCAGGGAGGTGACTTCTGTAATCCCCTAGAGAAATTTCTCCGAGCGTTATTTCATTCGAGTGCCATTTTCCATCTGATCTCTGTTCCATTGTCCAGCAGAAATTCACACCCACTAATAAAAACTAAAATCCAAATAATTTTCATCGAAAAACTTCAATTATTTATTCTCTGATAACCAGCCAATTTATGCGCCTCAATTCAACTACAAAACAAAAGTTTAATACTAACAATTCCGATTTTTTCACAAAATTTCATCGTTGATTCTTATTTTATTATCAATTGATATTTAAGAACACCAACGATGAGTTAACAGCGACTAAATAATGGAGGAAGACGCAGATCTTTTATATGTTTCATTCAGGTATGTAATCGTACACTCTAATTTGCCCCACTATTTCCACAATTCAGCCAAAAACTAATTAAAACCGTTCACTTTGTCACTTTTTATTACATATCACTGAGTAGTTCAAATTCGTCTATTTCGATCAAAAACGCTACTTCTTGTCCTTTATATCAAGACAATTATGTTCTACGTGCTGCATTCATATCAACGTTGATATGATCTCCGAAATTATATTCATTTTTTCTTTATCAACAATGAAAAAGACATTTTCAATGGCGTATAAATACGTTGGGACGATGCGAAAGTTGAAATTCTTCAAATTTCTTTTCATATAGAGAAGAATATTTCTTTATTCAACTCAGTTGTAGCAATTAAATATTTTTTTTTTTCTTTTTATTGACAGCTAAAGACACAGACAATAAAGAGTTCTAGTTATGCTACTTGAAATTATAAATATTCATTCAGTACACTGGCATACTATAATTATACTATGCTTTTATGGATCCTTTCTATTTATGTTACCAAGTACAAAGAACAATGACATGAAAATAATTCTATATAATTATTCGTATGACAAACATGTAATTTTTTTTTACTACGACCATCGTAAGGTCATGGCCATCATCGTTCTATAAAACTGTAAAATGCTTTCACTCGAAATATGAAGAAAATAATAGCTTCACAGATGGAATAGAATGAAAAAAAATGAAATAATTACTTTCATAAAATTTTTATTACAATCATTGATACAGAGCAGAATAAAATAAACTATAAAGAAACGAAAACAAACTAAGAATGAAGAACAACAACAGAAAAATGTATGTACAAAAATAATTTGCATTAAAAAGAATCAATTCATGAAACTGTTTAACTTCTTAACGCCCATGATGTGATTTCGCATGATGATGAATCGTTTTGTAAATTGGAATTTTGATTGGATAGGGTTTTTCAACAGGTACAGGAATATGTCGTTCAACGTGAATAGGCACAGGTTTCTCAATCGCTACAGGAATATGTTTCTCAACTGCATATGGGACTTTTTTCTCCACTGGCACTGCGATTGTTTTTATTACTTGAAAAGGTACTGGATGAGACACCGGCACAGCAACTGGATACGGCTGCGCAACACCAACAGGAACTGGATGTGGTACATGAATTTTTACTGGATGAGCAACTGGTACACCTTCAAGAAGAGAAAAAAAATCAATCGCACGTAAAGGACAGATATAATATCAACCACACTAATGATTGATACATTAATTGCCAATCATTGATTTGATTATCTACCAATTTCTTTGTAAACTGGCACGGCGACTGGTTTCGTAACTTCAACATGTTCTGACACCGGAACAGAGTGGACATGATTGTCAGAATGGATGTCACCACTACTGTCATGACTACCATAATCATATCCCTCATGGCCACTTTGATCAAAACCACCATGTGAATTTTGATCATAATTACTGAAGCTTGTTGAATAATCCTGGTGACCCGGCGTTCCATAATGACTCGAAGATGGCTCAAAACCACCTTCACTATGCCCATTAAAATCACCACGACCGTTGCTTCCACTATAATCATCACCATGTGTATGCGTATGATCAGAACGTTCTGCTGCATAATATTGACCTCGATATGGTATCATAAAATGTCGTCCATACTGATCTGAGAGCATGAATGTTATTGGTGCCGCTGTTGTCCATGTGAAGATACAACCAATCAATACCTGTGAATTAAAGATATTAAATTATGTTTTCATTGCTTTTACCAGGGGAAACAAATTGGAAAATAAATTTATCTCAACCCTCAACTCACGATTTCAGTCAAAGCAAAATGCATGATGTCAAATGACAGGGATCCAAGTGAATCAAAGGAAGTCTCAACTAAAACTGGATACATCTTCCGTAATTCCACGTCTTAATATAGTGCCTCGCCTTTCACTGTATTACCGCGCGTGCACAAGTATCGTCCAATGTGTAGGTGCAATTGGATTTATGTTCATGAAAAGAGAGCAATAGTTTTTCCGTGGTTAATGTTTGTCGGTTGTTCGCACGTGTTCACTGCCAACATAAAATTATTGTCCAACGATACATTGTAAACGCTATAAACACAATATTATGAGCATATACTTACACTTACTATCATACCTATATTCAGTAGTGAATGTATAATCATTTTGTTTCTAAGTGCATGGACAATAGATTTTCCGTGACAATTTTATCGTGCATACAATCATTTCCGTTCATTTGTATATGTATTCATAAATGTTATTACCTTCACCGTGAAATCTTCATTGGTGTGGTGTATTTAACATTGACCACTTAAATCAAAGAGTACGTTGAACTGTCTGGAGCAATTAATCAATTCAATGTTTCTATAAGAGTAGTTCAATTAGAATTTTTTGATTTGTTGCTTTGAAAGGAAAATGATTAACTGTTTTGCATGAATAATGAATTGCAATATATTTATATATTGCTGAATCTAATATGACACCAATTTCAGTAATTAATTGTGATAACAACATCATTATCAGCATAACTTGATTTGCAGCTATGTGTGGAGAGAGCATAACATAAGTTTATCGTCATGTGTGATCCAATAAATTATATTTTAATTGTCAGTCATAAAATCGCAATGAGAATTAATCATTTTACACTCGTTGAAATTTGCAGCAGTAAAAAGATGGAAATAATTATGAACTTGTGTTTTAAATGGAGTAATTCTGTTTTCAAGGTCATATAAAATTCTCTCATGTTGTATTTGTTCAATCATATCTTTTATTTACATTCTATCTATAATACTATTCAATACTGATGAATAATCAAATAAATAATAACTAATATCTTCTGTAATAACGTCGATAAGATCGCCTCAGATCTTCATTGTGTCCTTTGACCCGATGAAAAATGTGTTTATAAATAGGAATATGTATTGGATAAGGTTTTTCAACTGGTACTGGAATATATTTTTCAACAGTAACAGCCACGTGTTTCTCCACTGGCACTGGAACTATTTTTTCGATCGCATAAGGTACTTTTTTTTCAACTGGAACTGCCACAGTTCTCATAACTGGTATAGGTACGGGTTGAGCTACTGGCACGTGGACTGGATAAGGTTGGGGAACCCCCACGACAACCGCATGCGGAATTGGGATGGCAACTGGATGGGGTATTGGTATTCCTATGGGAAATAAAAAATTTCGTTAGTAACGAATCGTAATAATTCATAGAAAAAAAAAATCATCCAATTATTTTCGTTCATAATTAAATTTTTTTACCAATATTTCTAACAACAGGTACAGCAACAGGTCGTGTTATCTCTACGTGTTGAGTGACTGGCACTTTTTGGGCGATATTGTAATCATTTTGGTTCCAGTGAGTGAGAACATCTGAATTATCGTGATTGTTCACCGTGTGTCCTTCGAAATTATGGTCGTCATTGAAGTTATTGTTTTTGTTATGGGTCAATAAATTTTCGTATTCGTGTCCATGAAAATGTAATAAATGATTATCATTGATGTGTTGTAGATTATAAATGCTCTTTGTGGAGTCCGAATTATCATTCAATCTGTGGGAATAAATGAAATCGACTATTATTAACGTTATGAATGATCATCAAGATCTAGGGCAATGAGAATACTGTAACCATACCCTCGCCATTCATTAGATGCATGTTGGGCTGTGAAACTTGTAAAAACACTTCCAACAAATAGTCCAATGATAAAAATCTGCGAGAAAGATTTTCAAAAAATTAATTAATTACATTAAATATTTTCATTTCTGTATAAAAAATATATTTTATTTGGTTTTGCACGTACAAGTTGAAGCATTTTTTAGTTGTCGTGAGGTCGTAGATTCGTTTTGTCAGTGTATCAAGTATATACTGCGTATCGACATCGATAGTGCGTTCGTTTTTATAGCTACAAACTTTCTCCCACTTCGTTTTGTTTACATACATGATAGGATACACGATCCAATTACTTGAGTGCCGCATGTGGATTCCAATTATCAATAAGTATAAATATCTATATTTCACACAGGAGGTCTTGGGTATCAATTGAAATTAAATATCAATTCTCTATAGATATGTAGTACTATAAAATGTTTACGATGTATCATGCCAATGTCACTATATCTAGTCCAATATATCAGAAATCCCATTCATATCAGGGAACTTGAATCAACACATTGAAGTATAAAAGTTTTCTTCTGATTTATTAGAGTGAAAAAAAAATAATCAATAAAATAAATTGACTTTCATCTGAGTTTATACACACTGATGTAAAAATAGTTTTCAACATTTAAGATATCGAGTGTATAGCATTTAAAATTCTCACCCCGAAAGTGATAGTCATTAAAATTAAAGTGAAATTGTCCAATGAGTATTCTCCACGGTCGGTAATTCATCGTCGACGATCCAGCACATGAGAAATTACTACGGGACGATATTGTGGATAATGATAATATGGAGGAAAAAATGAGTAGAAAAAATAGCGATAAAAAAAGCAAAAGTAAAAAAAGAGAAATAAAAGCAAAAGTGCTGTGCTTACACAGTGAGAGTGGTTATGACTGGTTACCCCAAGACCCATGAAGAAGAAAGGAGAGTAAAATAGATGTGTATCAAGACACTCGGGTGGGTCGCTAGGTATAGTAGCATTAAAATGAGTAAGAACAAAAAATGAACGATGAAAGTGCACTTCATCCAGTCTCACATATATGTGAAAGCTACACTATACACTGCTACAATGAGTTCGAATGCTGCACACCCGATTATACTTATGTATCTAACACCCACTCATTAATAATCAGGTCAAAGATGAATTCGCGTATGAATAGGATTTGTTTTTTCATTCGGAATAAATCCAGCACAACCGCTTGATTAATTGAAATCTTCTTATTAACTTATTATTAGTTAAATCAAACCAAAACTTTTAGGTGAATAATGAGGTCATTGAAAATTCACACATAAAATAAAATTCTTTATTTTTAATGAATTGTACGGATTAAAAAAGCTACAGTATGGAATCCAAAGTAGAATCGAAATGCCCATAACAAAACCATCACCGATAATGTTTATATTGTAATTCTATTAAGCAGATGAATATAATTTCTCGAGTGTTCACTCAACCCCAAGGTTGATAGCTATGTTTAGAAACAGCAGAATTGTGAACAGCATTAGCAATGGCATTCTGTTTCGCTGCTACAATGTCCCGAACCTTGGCTTCGCGTTCGCTCTGATGAATTTGCTTGTCTACTTCTTGTTTACGAAGTTCAGCAGCCGTTTCGGAAGCAGTTCGCTGAATCGCAGCTGCCGCCGCAGTCTCTCTGGCAGCAGCAACTCGTTGTGCAGCGGCGACAGCGTCCTTCAAGGTTGCTAAACGCTGTTGGAGTGCTACTAACTGCTGTGCACTTGCGCGAGCTTCAGCTTGTGCTTGCGCAGATATCGCTTCGGATCTGTGTAACAATTGATTCAAGGATTATGTTTAACCCCCGGTAATTACCAAGGCATATTAAGGATTTGTGGTGGATATTGAACCTTTCAGCAGCTTCACGAGCGGCGGCTTCCTTTGCTAAAGCTATTTTTTGTTGGATTAATGCCGCCTGCTTTGCCTCACCAACTCTCTGTTGAGCTAGGAGAACATTGTGATTCGCCTGTTTCGCTTGATGAACAGCGCGCACCACTTCTGGTGGATAAGCAATACTGGGTGTGCCAGGTATCGGATCCCGAAGAGCCTGAAATATTAATAGCCATTTAACATCATCCCTTCAAAGATCATCTCTCACTGAAATTAACAATCGTATATATTCTTTAATGTACTACTCGGCTTTCGTTGATAACCAAACAATTCTAACAAAAATGCAATGAACAATTTTATAATTTTATCGGGAAAACTGAATCCTCAAGATTCCGTTTGATATAAAAAAATAGACCAAATGATGAAAATGATTATAATTTATGGGATGGCAAACCTGGATCGCTACATCATGAGTCGCTTGTGTTTGAATTTGACCGAGAGCTAAATCAGAAGATATTGGTCCTGCCCAATCTGAAGTTCCATAGCCTGCCGATGTCCATGGTGCACCATAAGCCGGAAGAATTCCCAAGACATCATACCCTGGTGGTCCGAAAAGGGCCACACCACGTTTTTCCTTCTTGGTTTCTTCAGAATTAATTCTATCAACTGCTACCAGCGCCAAAGTCACAATAATCTGTGAAATGAAATAATATAAAAATAAATTTTGAGGATTGCTCTCTTCCAACTCTTTGGAATGAAGTGTCTTTTTTTTTATATTACTAGAGAGACAGTCTTCATCTTGTTGTCAAGTTGGTGATGGAACTGATACTCGTTGTACGTAGGATCGTGGTATATATAGTAGACCAACTCAACGTTGTCCTTTCGTCGCATTGGGATATAATAATGATAAAATTAATTAAAACTATTAAAAATAATGTAGAAAATAGAGTGTAATCTGTCCGAAATTATAGGTTATAGATTTATAATGAATGGTGTGTTTGATTATTGTGCCACCTGCAATTCTACAAGAGGTCACACTCAATCCACGCCTTAATAAGTTTGATTACACATTACGAGTAGGAAGTAGATACAGAAAACGTAAAAGATTGAAGATTTATCTCAAATTCGTTTATGTGACGAGAGAGAACAACAGTATCGTTAGAAAATTCTTGAACAGTAATATCAATTCCGGAATCATTATTTATTTCAACAAAATGTATTTGGCATTTAAAATAATCTAAAATGGTTCTTAAAAAGTAATTAAAATATACGTCAAAATAATTTATGCTATATTGGGTCTCATATGGGGGGTAATGTGGGTAAAACTGGCGAATTTATAACTCGAATACCACCCTGGTGAACATATGGAGTCAATTCGCGATATTTTAATGATCTAATTCTGTTGATTGGTGCATTAAAAGATTTGTTTCCATTTGGGTTTGATGATTGGAGTGTTTTTGGTGTCCTCCCAGCATTTCTTTCTGACTTGGTAGGTTTATTATTCGCAAATGTGTCAGGTGGCTGTGCAGTTGTTGTAGTTATTGTGCGATTTTTCTTTGGAATTCTGTAGCCATATTCATGTCTTGGAGGCGATGTTATTTCTGTGTGTCTGCTGCCACGTTTATTTTCCTCATGGGAAATAATTTTTTCTTTATTCACAGACTCATCGATGTCAGGCACTTCTTTTACGTGAGAAAATTCTAAAAATAAACGAAATAAATGCACAAGATTATATAAATGGATTTAATGTTCATCGTTTTAAAAATTGGAAATTAATTTTTTACCTTCTGTTGGAACTTCTCCTCGATAAGAGTTTTCAAAATCATGATTGAAATCATTTCCATAACTGTCAAAGTGTGCAAACTCTTCATTGTATCCACCATCATCATTAAAATCACGCTGTAATCTTTCCCGTGGTACGCTTTCCCCTTCTGACCCATATTCATAATTTTCTTGTGATCTCGGTGGTATTTCACCATCTGATTGCAATTCGTAAACATGTTTCTCCTCTTTATCGACGTGCGGGTTATAACGCTCAGGTTTTTCTATCAATTTCTCTTTTTGTGGTAAGTCAGGTGATGATTTAGAATATTTTCCAAACGCTGCATCGTAGGAATTAAAAACTGGTGAGTTTGGTACTTGGTAATTTGTTTGTTGAATCGCCGATGTACCACGTTGTCCTGTACTAAGATTTTCATCTAGAAATAATTTTTCGTAAATAATATTACTCATCTACAAACAGAATAATTACTCGACGGATGAATCGATTGATGAATCGAAAAATAATTCCGCCAGCTACTTAAATTATATTGCCAGATTTACCTTCGTTGGAGTCATTATACCCGCTGTCATCGTCGTTATCCGGAATTGGAATTGGCGGCCGTTTCTTATTAATAACTTCGACATCGGTTCGAATACGCTCAAATGGTTGCGGTTGGTAAATGGGTTGTTGAGAATTCGCATAAAAGTGTAATTGCGGTTGTGCAGAAAATAATTGATAATTCTCCGCAGCACTAACATTCGGAAATAAATATGGGGCAGTTGGTAGATTAACAGGGGTGAATTGATAATTGTCTGTTGATGATAAATAAGAACTGGGTTTATTAAAATTTGTTAGATAATTTGGCTTTGATTCAACATCACCGGCTCGAATACGCTCCGGAATTCCATGACTAGTTTGCAATTGCTCAAGATTGATCGGTACAAAGTTACCCGTATTTGTCAGACTCGGCGACACAAATGTTGGATTATGCTTTATTGATTTAATGTCCGGATACGTTGGGGAATAATTAATAGGACTTCGTGTTATTGGGCTGGCAATATTTGATGGTAATGGCCGCGTGTTTAACCGTGGAAATTTAGCACCCTCAAATTTATTTGAATAAATAGGATGTGCATTGTCAGAATTTATCGTACCCAGTGTAACTAAATGGCGAATATTCATTGGTGAAAGAGTCGGATGATAATTGGCAGCACTAGATTTGAGAAACGAATTTGTTGGTGATAATTTCGTACCATCTGATATTAATTTGAATCCACTCGAAGTGTCAAAATGTGGTGCATGACCGCTTAATGTTGGTTGGATCGTTGATAATTTTGGATGATCTACATGATGGATGGGAAAATTGTTTGTGAAACTTGTCTCCAGATATTTATATGGATTATTGCTGGCACTGTCAACAACGCTAATTCGCGGTGAGAATGAACTAGTACTTTGCACTAATAATCTACTTGTCGGTGTGAAATCATAATAATCGAATGATTGAAGAGAACGTCGTGACTTGGATGTTGATTCAGTTGTTGATGAAGGCGATAGCAAGTCACTGGCGCTGGTTGTTGGAATTGTAGTTGTAATACAATTACCAATGGTTGTGCCAATTAGAAGTAAATCACAAATTATCTGCAATACAATGTATTTGAAAGATATATAATGTGAAAATCATCACCAATTTATCTATGAGATCTATGGTAGTTATTTGGCAACACTCGAAATAACTGTAATTAAAATATATTTAAATAACTAACCCATATAGTATTCATATTCTGTACTCTCACTGGAAGATTGTTCCTTACTAGTCGCGCTCCATCCCGGACCTGATCTTTTATATTGTCACATCCTTGTTCACTGATGCAAAGCACCGTAACGGATCGCACTTTTCTAAAATGTCATAAAAACCACTCCAAGAAATAGTAATTTAAGTCTGTAGAATTTTTCTGAATAATCGATGGCAGTGATGCGTTACACGCTATCCATTGCTATTCGTTCACTTGCTAATCTCATTTTTATGCTCCAATATATTTATTTATTGTTTATTTGTCAATCATGCAATGCAGTTGTTCTATTAGGTGCTAAGAAAGAAACTGTGTTCGAATTTTGTAAATTATTTTATTTTATAAATTATAATAATGTATAAACTCGTATAATTATTTACATTATAAGATAATACACTGGTTATTACTTAGATGGATTATATCAGTCTAAAAAGCCCATATTATTGAATATAATTTTTTCTCTTCATATATAATTAAATAATTGACTGATTTCATTCGGAAACTTTGGTAAAATTTCTTATCTTTCCAACATTTTTCCATAAAAAAATATCTTTGGATTTCCATTAGCGTTGTTTTCTTCTGCGGCACACATTACGTCTAAGATATGAGGGTTATAATGATTTAATAATTGTAAAATTCAATGAAACTAATGAACGTAAATCGCGGGAGATGCTCGAAATGATCCTTCTCCATTCATATGAATTCGACGTCTTTCGCTATCGAAATATTGTTGATGATCATTGTCATCTGCCATCAAACTTGTTGAACTGCCAGTCGGTAATTTATTGTTCTTCATTAATAGTCCAAGATAATTATGGGTTCGTGGATGGTTGATATCAAAAAAATCACTCTTTGAATCTGAGTTAATATTCATTTCAGATGCAGATGTTGTGAAAGTTGGATAATTATCACTTCTTTTGGGTTTACGATAATCTTTGTGAACATTACGATTATATACAGGCCGACGATGGGGATATCCCACGTGATTGCTCGCTGATGTTTCCAAACTTGACGGCCGCGATCCATGTGATTTCGATGGTCTTGATTGTGACCGCGTTTTGCTAGGACGTTTCTTTCCTGGTTTACTATTATCAGAAAATGGACTTTTGGATAAAAATGAATTAACTCTCGGGGGTGTGAGATAATCGCTGAGCTTCGTCACTTTCGATGAATCAACTCCATCAGTAGAAGCTGAATATGAGTCGGAGAATGAATTCATCTTGAAATTATTTTTGAATAACTCATCAAGAGTGGCTATGGATAATCCAGGTCGATTTTGTTTACCAGGATCAGTCGTATGTACTTGCGGTTCTGAATGATGTGCTTCCAATAAATCTTTACCATACTTAGAACTAGTCATAGCAGCTCGATATCGCTCCAAATCACTCTTCAGTCGCTCATAATCAATCCCCTCATTCGAAGTTGTATAATTTTTATGAATTTTGTCAGTATTCCATTTGTGCGTATTATAAATTGTTCGCACGGATTCCTTGAACATTTCTTCTGCATACTTCTCCAAATCAGAACTCAATTTCGGTTTAGTTATCAAGTCAGCTTGTGCAGAGTGTGAATGTTTGTAGAAATTTCCCCCTTGCACGAGTGGAACTAGATTCAACGTCGATGGCAATGTTTGTTCCGGCGTTTTAGTATTTAACAAAGCTTGAGTCTTCGCCACCTCCACACTTGGAACGAAATTCATTGGATTATACGTTGGACGATCACCATACTGACTTTGATCAGCTACTTTCTGTTCTAGTCGGTTGCCTGGATTGTTTTGCGCACCAATTTGGGTCAGTGAATCGACGTAATTCTGAATGCTGATTGATTCCGGTGTGGTACTAGTCACTGCTGGTCGCGGTGTCAAGAAACTTTGCGCTGTATTAAATATTGGAATTGGTGTTGTTAAAACAGCAGCGTGGTATTGATTCATGCCTGACACATCGACTGGACTCGGTTTCAGATAAATATTAGGATTTTGTATTTCAACTGTTTGCACACCAACAACTGGTAGTTGTGCTCGTGTCACTATGCTATTAGGTATTGCATTGACTGTATTGACATTATTGTTGCTCGTACTGCCAATATTATCTCTATTGGTATACATATTTTGATATTGAAGTCTATTGTTGTAACCAGTTGCTTGATTCTGTAATTGATGCAATTGACCCCACGTATTTCCAAAAATATTACCGCCAACATTCAGAAGCTGATGCTGCTGTTGATTTTGATTAACTACATTAACACCAGCTATACCTGAAGGGGTTTGTACGAAAGCTGGAATGACTTGTGCTGGAATTAATGTTTTTTGATAAACATTAGCCTGCAACTGTGGCCTAAATACTTGTGGAGTATTCTGACTTCCAGCATATGCATTATTATTATTATTCACATTATTGGTTGGCACATAATATTTATTGTCATTGGATTGGACATTGGGCGATTGTGCTCCACGGCCCACAGAGAAACTGGCTGACGCTAAAAACTGACCATCAGATCCGGTGAAAGTGTTTTGCTTTGATTGCTTGTCTGTGACACTGGTTGATTGTGTATTTCCATTATTATTACTATTTTCATTATTATTTTTATGATCATTGTGTTGTGAAGTTGGTTGACTATTTTGTCCGTGAAGCCCATGAGGATTGACAACAATATTATAATTTGCGGATGACTGACCCGGTGTTTGGATGACTGGATGGAGTGTCGATGAAGGATAGAATATTTGCGATACAGTATTTAACTGAGGTGTATTGAACTTTGACGATTGTGTGCTATGGATGCTTGGACTAACAGTGAGCATTGGAGCCACAGTGCTGGGATAGTAAGTCTTCAAATTCGGTGTGTATTTATTTTGCATCGATTGCGGAAATAAAACTGCCTGAACCGCATTGTGATATGTATTCTGTCCAACAATAATGTCGGAAGCTGCTGTTGAGTATGCATAATTTCCATTGTCAATATTCTGGCCGTTCTTCGTTGGAGGCTGTGGCGAAATATGGGACATCAATAATGGTTGACTGCTGCTGATGAGAGGTGATGCTGTGCTGACCATTGTTCCACTGGTGACGATGTTTGGCATTCCTGCATTAGTAAAATCGAAACCTTGACTATTACCAAGCGCAGTGGTGTGGTCAAAGTTTGTGAAGGGTACTAGATTTAAATTAATTGGTACGAGAAGGTTTGGCTTGCCAATTTGACTGATTTCGTAGCCGTTTGAGTGGGAAAATTCCACGTTTGGCCCTACTTGACTCCAAGAATTCTGGTTTTCCTTAGTATTTTGTTGCTTCTCTGCATTTTGATTAGGTTCTTGTGGTCTGGGTTTGCCTGATTCTTCTTCAGAACTTTCATACCCATCTTGATTCTGATTTTCATCATTCCAATAATTCTGCTTTACTTTATTTCGATGTAATTTCGCACGCGTTGGTGAATTGACTTTTTTCAAATCGTCGGAATCATTGGAGGAAGAGCCACGATGTTCTTTCGGAAGTTTTCTTGAGCTATCGGAATAATTGGGTTTCCTGCGACTTTTGTGGAGTCTACGTGGTCGTTCTGTAATTTCGTAATAATCACCATTCTCTTCAGAGTAATCTTCGCTTCTGTCATAGCGATCTTCGGGTATATTTTCCACATTGTGATGAGTATCAGAGGCTGATTTAGAAAATGATTGTTCATTGGCGAAATGCAATTTAGCTTTATTATCACTAGTTCCAACAACCACAACTGGTTTCGATGGACGTTGTTGCGATAAGTGAGTTAATTTATTCTGACTGTTCTTGGTATTATCGATTTTATCGTAATTGATTGATGGTAAACTCGTTGCTCTCTGCCGCGTGACGCTTTCCCCAAAAATGTCATACTCAGATGCGCCGTGCTGATGATAATTGCTTTGCACTTTCTCTCGTTCATAAGCAGTTTTCTTTTGCGTGTCCCAGGAATGTTCTTGATTGTAATACAGCGGATAAGAATTACCATTACCTTGTTGTTGATTCATGTCGTAATTTAAATAAGGCTCAATTTGTTTCATTCGTTCGCCAGTGCGATGATGTGGAACGTTGCGAACTGACGCCATGCTCTGTTGAACACTGTTATGCATGTTTTGTTTGAGATTTTCATAAAATTCGTGGTAATTAGCAACCGCTGGTGTTTGATCGTTAACTTTTAGTATCTCAAATTCTTTTCGACCATCCTGCGTATCGAATGATCGTCGATTCATTGTCGGGCCCCGGAGATTGAGAAATAATCGCGCTTCATTAGAATATAACTCTTCCTTTGGCAAATCTTGTTGTATTTCTAATGGGGTGGAATTGTTGGAGAGATATCTCGATGTGGTTGCCGCTATTGGAATGAATCCGTTCGAATTTTCATAATGTTCTGCGTTCTCGTCTAGCTCTGTTGATGAAGATAAAGAGTTTGTATCCGTTCTTTCATCCGCATCTTTTGTCAATGATGCAGCATTATTCTCAGACGCAGTGGCCACTTGGTCGATGACATGGTCTCCTATTGTGGCTTGTGTACACGGCCAGTAAAGCAATAATAGGATTATCTGGAAAAAAATAGGTTTCTGTTGCATTTGATCTTTCAAGATTGGGATGGAAATGATTTGCTCAAGTTTAAAATGGAATGACCTAGAATAAGACGTGAAATAGATTTGAGAAAAGTAAAATTGTAAACTAGTGGAACACGCATTATTATTACGCGAATTGAGAACTGGATGTTCATGAGACCAAAACCACACAGACTTTCTCATTGATTTCAAATCGTCATTATGTTGCCCCTTTTGATGTTGAATTATTGAGGATTATTCGCCAAATTTTTTCGTTCTATTTCCAACTTATATAAACTCACAAAAAAAAAACATTTTCACAAGAGTACACTTGAGATTAATTGAGAAAAAAATATTTACTTACATAATTTAACAACATTTTTGCCAGTACAACACTGGCCGGTGACTTTTAATCTCTTAATACAGTTCACGGATTGATGATTAACAAACTTTTTGCTGGTGTTTGTCTATGGTTTCTACACTAATTTCATTGTGCACATCTTTAAAAACCAAAACCGATTTGGATAACGAAACAATTTGAACGATCCTGCGTGGCTAAACTCAAGGCAAGAACTGAGGCACATAGTGGATACGCGATTTTCTTTATACACTCTGGCAACCAAGTGAAAAATATCGTTCTAAATATTATCCTTAAAGCCCAACAACTAAAAGATACTTTCATTCGCGACACGCGACCACCAGCTGGAAAAGTCTTGTCTACTTTAACGCATGGTGGTTGTTGTTTAGTATACACCTACCTATTATGGAAATCATCAACCATAAATCCCCCCTATGATTATAATAAAACATATTTCAGATTACAACTATACCAATAGATTTCACTTTGCCAACGAATACAAAATTGTTAGTTCGCCCTGACGGCGAAAGAAACAACAAGAATTCTAAATTGCTCCTTCATTGATATAATTCTATCAATAAAGAAAGGAATTCACTATCGATCAAGCCAATATTTCCGTTTTATTTTGTTCAAGTTATTTTTCTCCACTTAACTACAATTAAAATAATTTTCATCCATTATCAAACACAAAATACGCAATTGATGGTCATTACTTTTGCAATGGTGAGTCTATTCGCTCTGAAACACACGCGTTACCTCCCCTATATGCGCGCTTCCATGTCGGTATAGGTGATGAATAATCCGCCGGTGTTCAAGAGATAGGAGTGTGAAGTGTGAGAAGAGAGTGGGGCCAGCGACGCTAGCGATAACTTCACATTATATGCTTTGTTGCTAATTGCTACAAGCATCAGTGGATTTCGATGATAGCATCGGAATTCACCTTGTGGAAACAAGAAAATAATTTCATACGAATAATTTATCAACAATACTCCAAATCTTGTACTATAATTAAGAGTGTTCATTCTATATTTATGTTTAATATGTTTACATTTCTCTGACTATACTTTATATCATTGATCCATCCATAAATACATTTTGGATGCCATGTTTTTGTATATAATTCACATGGGTAGTCATCAGTATGACTGCAATAATTAAATTATCATTAACTGGGGATGGAATGAGGAATTTCTGAAGTATGAAGTGAAGAAAGAGTTTTAGTTTTTATGAGTAGGAATTATTTTTTTCCTAATTTTTCATACGCTGTTGAGTACTAAAAAAGGAATGAAAATACATAAATGAATAGGAGAGAGTAATTTTATATGCAGTAACATCGTTTATTAAAATTACAGAAATCTATTAATCAACATGATGAAGGGGAAAAAAAAACAGAATCACAAATATAAAAAAAAACGATCACAATTACGATAATTAAAAGGTACCTTTTCGAAGTGTTAACATTTGGTTATAAACCTTAATTACGTGAATATTGCACAATTCCCACATTAAATGTTTAACAGCAGTACGCGATATTTTTATTCCAATTTGATTTGAACAATTCCTTTTCTTCTATATTTCTTATTTATGTTCTTCAATTATTATCTTTCAATTTATTCAACTATTGGAATTTTATCTCGCAAATTAGCACACCAGAACTAAAACTTTACCTTGTCTCACGATAATTTTCAACATGCGGCCCATCAATAATCTCCACGCTCTTAACTTTTGGTGATTTTTTCAATTTTCCATCATTCTTCAAACGTAAGTTATCGTGTATATCTGTTCGACCATCCACCACATCATAACTCGTCTTCGGTGCAAAAGGAGTATTGTCATAATTAAGTGGATGATCAGCTAAACGAAGTCGTGATGTTTTTGTAGGAGCAGCATCTGCGTTGCCTGAGTAACGTCTCAATGCTTGAGTAAATTGACTCAAGTCATTAAGTAAATTATAATTATCACTGGGTGCCGATACTTTGCGGTCATCATACCCATAATTTTGATTTGAAACTTGATTACCAGCATATTTACTTATATACTGTTGCAGTAATGACTTCAAATTAATATTTGATGACTGTTGTGATTCAATTGGACGCGCACCATCGACTCGAAGAATAATTACTGGTACGAGAGAATCACCAGCTTGAATAAATGTTGGCTGTGCATTCAATATTGATGATGGATCTCTAATATATTGCGATATTGATGGGTTGTAATTCAATATATTTTCATAATTATTCTTAATGAACGCTGCTGAATTTTGATCTTGATGTTGGTATTGCAGTTGCTGCTGCTGTTGTGGTTGCTGATCAGTTTTCGGATTAGTAAAAACTTTTGACAAATATTTTTGAACCTGTGGTGTATATTTTGTTATAGCTTGAGATGGTATTTGTCCATTTTCAGTGACAAGATTTGATGATGGTGTCGTCGCTGAAAATGGTCTAGATGGTGGTGTATAAGAATATTCAGGATTATCGCTATCAATGGACAATTTCAGACTGGGTCTTATCGGTGATTGATCATTTCTCACTGGTGTTTTCGGCTTATTACCACGTTGTCTCAATCCATAATTGTCTTGATATGAAAAGTCGAATGACTGACTTTGTGAACCTGCACCTGGACGCGATGAAACATTGGGTTCCTGATCGATTGGGAATTGTGCTGGACGTTGAGAATGTATATTACTTATTGGGTCCATTGGAAAACGCGGTGGCACCTGATGATTTGTTGACGGACTGTGATAATTAGGATGATTATTACGAAATTTGTTCAACACTGAATTCATGAATGGTGGACTTTGGTGTGATAGCGATGGCTTGAATGGAATATTTTTATTCACACCTTTGTCAGTTTGTGAATTTGAAAATTCAGTATAGGAGTTTATATATGATGTTGGTGGGCTGTTCGCAATTCTTCCGTCAGGATATTTCCAAATGATCTTATTCTCATATTTGATTCCATTCTCGACTGTGTAGCGTGGTAAATTAAATATTGTTGGGTCATCAGACAGTTGTGTTCTTGGTGTAGTTGGATTTTCTGGCACAAAACCAGATCCTGGCGGTGACAGTCCAAGAACACTATATTTAGAATCATAATCAGGTGTTGATGGATAACTATTGTGACGACTGCTAAATGGTTTTGGTGTCGTGAAACCCATATTGTGATTGCTATAATCTGAGTGCGCTGTTGTGCTGTAATATTGATAGGCAAAGGTGTTGGATGGTGCTTTACGCAGTTTAGTACGTTGCCCAAAGATCTGTTGTTGTGGTGGGAAAGTGGCAGTCCATGGTTGTGCAATTGGTTGATCAAGTTGTTCCTTCAATTCTGGTTGTAGAGTACTTGACGATACACTTGGTCGCTCCGTGTTGGATTTAAAAGGTTCGATGATGGTTTTAGGTTCAAATGGACTAATTGATTCTTCAATGCTTACGGTTGTACCGGTTTTGCCCCCCGGAAAGTAGTAGTTGTATTTCCCGTGGAGCAAATTATTTTTGAGATAACCATAACCGAGCTCGTTATTTATTGTACGTTTGGATTTTTCTTCAGAAGTGGAGTTATCCTCTGAATCATCAGCAAAATCAAGGAGTATTATCGGAGGTAATACTGGTAGTTCAGTGTTGCTGCTCTCATCATCATTATTGTTATCTTCAGGTTTATGATTGGGATAATTTATCGGTGCATCATCGTCATCATTTTCCAGCTTCTCACTTGGTAACGGTTTCAAGGTCGTCGTTGTGGTACCAGAGATTGATTGTGAATCCTCGCATGTTGCGAGAGCCACACAGGTCAGCACAACCTGAAAAATAAAAATAATAAATGAATTAATTTTGTTGAAGCAATATAATATGTTTAAACGACCCCAATGCATTTTATTTATTAATGACATCTGGTTGAAGAATTTATAATTGAGGTTATACATAATTTATATGATGTCCAAACAAACATCTGTCTGGTGCAGATATTTAATACAGCGGATGGGGTCATGGAAAATCAAGGTAACCTCAATAATAATAGTGGAAGCAAGGAAAAGTTGCAAGACAGTGTGGATAAATAAATGAACGAATCGCGGAAAAATAAATTATTTTTACTCGGGATATCCCGTGTGGTTTTTTAGAGATCATTGGACTCTCTATGTGTAATGTAGGGAATTTATATCGAGATCGTTACTTTCACCCAGCTGGTCTTCCTACATCTCAAAGTGCCCCTTTCTTTCTCTTTTTTGCGTTTTTTTTTTCCACTGTTTCTTGTTCTCTTTTTTTTTTTTTTTTTTTTTTTTTCGATATAGAATCGGTCTTGATTAATTTAAAAACAGAAAAATGACCGAACGAATGATTATAAAAATAAAATTGCGTATGTGTGAGAATGCGTGTTTTCATCGCTTTCTTCTGCTGTCAATTCGATTTCGAACTGAAATAAATTCCCTCCACAAGGATTCTTTATTTGTCATATACTTTCTCTACTGATTCATCTCAATATACAATTTCGGCAGTAGGATGACTTACTTGCTGTTCCTCCAGATTATTTTTCTTGTCTTTTTCTATTGCATCAAATTATTCAGTGGTTGCTTTAAGTTTATAGAAATATTTAATTCGCACCTCATTTATCGTATGAAAAATGAATTTTTCCTTTGACTTTCACTGTCTTTATAAGAGCACATCTCATCTGCCACCTTCTATACACGTTGTACTGTGCGGAACGAAGCAATCTTGCGTGCCATGAAAAATCGGAAACACTTTCTCCATAATTACGTTTGCCAATTCCAGGAAGCGAATCATCTTTGAAATATCAAAAAAATAAGAACGAAGAAGAAAAAAATAGTTGAAATAATGAAATATATAGATGAATTTCGCTCTTCAAAATTAATGTACCATAATTTTACCAATCCTACCATCTATTGTATATTTATGAATCGCCTTCACTTTCCTCACACTATTAAACTAATCATTAATTTTTAATTGAATGCATATATATATTTTTTTTTCATATCCACAGTGAAATATTATTTAACATTATGTATTGCAAACTTTTAATTTTTCGTTTCGAAATAGATCACACGATAATATTATTTGAACAATAAATTAGATTAATTAATAAATGGATACTTACGTATATCCATATGATTCTCATCACGAAATAAAAATGAGTTGAATTCACTGGTTCGATGAGCAGTCGCGTGCGTTTTGCACTGATGAAGTCGAGGCCACAGCATCCCACCTTATATGCCCTCACTCACCGGTGCGAGTAGGACATCACACATTATAGGTTTCTCTTTGGTGTATAAAGACACTACATATGCCATCCGGCACACACGACAAACTGGGAAGACGCAACTGCCAATAGCGTTGTTCCTTCATGAATATATCCAACCCACGTGGTGAACTTGTCGATTAATCATCATCCAATATATCACGACCCAATTTTATTTAATCAATATTATATTACATATACATTTTGATTTAGCAACTCACACGTTTTTTTGTAGTAAATGGCTCGATTATCATGAAAACTGCACAATTTCTATAGCATAAATGATTAATCATATGGTCAAGGTTTTCATTTTATTATTAAGGAAATTTATTATGAAAAGAATATTATTTTATTGATTACAAAAAATAATTCGGTTTATTAATTAGTACAAAAAACCATCTTATAATTATTTTTAGTTACTTATGGAGAAAATTGAGTCTACTTATACTGAATTTTCTTTTCACTATTTTATTCATTTATTCATTTGTCTAGTAAAATTTTTTTTTTCATAATGAACTCAGGTAAATTACCATGATTGTAATACCACCTATGACGATATAACGATTCAATATTATGGTGTATGTTAAGTTGATTGGAAAGGTGGTAAATATTACGTGTAGCGCCGTAAACTATTGTATACACATCGTAAAATCTGTCGTAACACTTTCAGCGAGTCATGGCTTAGAAATCAGCATTGAAATAACCCACAAAGCAAAAATAATCATGCACATCATGATGATATGCGTATGTGCATATGTATGTGTGTAAGTGTGTTTGCTTTTGAAAAATACTTAACACACATAATTTGCTGTGGTACTTCAAGTAAGAGACTAGATAATAATGTTTCGACTGTACATCCAGCAAAGCAATAGTCAAAACATTACTTATTATTTTGTTCACCAACGTTAAATTCATCGCAAGCATTTGGAAAAGTTTTATCTTATTCAATTACTTTTCCATCACAAAATTCTCTCTAATAGAATCAATTACTTTTACGTTTCTTGTATGAATGCACAAAATTTATGGTTGACGGTAAGAATCCACTTTCAAGTTTTATTGGATGTTCTCGGTATCTAGAAAAAAAAAATTATGCAAATGAATTTGATATAAAGAAATAAATTTATGATGAATAATATTGATGTACTGTTTTATAAATGAGGGGATGAAAATTTAAGAGAATAGATATACAGCACCTTTCTGCATCCTTAGCAGCAATAATGTGACTGGGTATATACGAATCAAGGAGTGACTTCGGCTGGGATGTATGAGTAATGTAATGTTGTTGAACATAATGTAACTTTTCACTTTCTCCACCAATTGAGTACTGATCAGGTTTAAATCTTTGTGGTGGTAATTGGGGTGGTACGAAATCAACATTGATACCCTCCGGATGCTATACAAAAATAAAATATAATAAAACGCCGAAAAATTAAAATAAATTAAGAATGATAATTATTCAGCTACTGAATATAAATTAATTACATGCAAAAGTTATCGCCGGATTCTTTTTCCAACGAATAAAATTATAATTTATTAGGTGTACAAATTAATTCAGAGCGTACTCTTTTTTTCTTTTATTTTTGTTATGTTCAATTCAAATAAAGCAACACTTTGATTCATCAACTTGATTATTAACAATATTACCTGTTCATAATTTTGATGGACACTTTTTTGCGCATCGACAATGTACTGATATCTCTCTGGTTGATTATAGTGAGTATATTCTTCAGAGTGAGTCTGCTGTGATGGCACGTACTCAGGTTCCACGTTGTTCACTTGGGAGTAGAGCGAACTCGGATAAATCAATTGTTGGAGATACTGTGTTTGCGGTTGAGTGACTATTGCTTGAGTATATAGCAGGTCTTTAGGTTGATTGTACGTTTGTTTTGCTTGAGAGTAGAGTCGACCGACACCTTTCTGCGAAAACAAAAATAAAAGGTCGACCATAAAACTTCGAGAAATGAAAAATAACAATAATAATTATTATTTTTCTCTGAGTACAATTTTATTGTATAGTAAATAAACATTTTACCTTTGAAGTTACGATCGCCTGAGTATGAACAGGATATTTAGATGCGTATGCAATATATTGGGGCTGAATTTGATAAGATAATTTGGGCGATGTGTACACTGGTGCGGAATTAATATTGTGTTCTGGTCTATAAGCTGGAATGGGTATTTGTTGCGCAGCTTGAGTCGCCAATTGATGTAACAGTTCACTTTTCGATGGTGATCCTTGATTCACTGCTAATTGCGAATAGTATGCTAATAATTGGCTCATTGGAATGTAAACTGTATCTGAAACAATTACGTTTATGAATATAGTGAATCATATTTTTCTAATAATATCACAAGTTATTTTCAATGCCGATGTTGTTGAAAGTACTTTTAGAGAGATATTTTCCGTTTGCAGTCTTTTGCTGGAGTGTTTGGTATCGATTGCCAACAGAAACTTCCGGTTCGTAATAAAGTTGCTGATGCTGGTACTGGTGTTGATGTTGATGTTGATAATCTTGCTGACTCTTCGGTCTAACTTGAATTTGTTGCGGCTCTTGATACTCGACATCGTTTGGTAAATCTTGTTGTTCATAGACAGCGCCCTATTCAATGTTTGGAATAAGATGAAAATAGTTCATTAGCAAAAATTAATACTGGGTTTATTATTGGGGATGTAAAAATTGAAACACATGCATGATAATTATTGTGTGATGGTGATTGAGGTGCAGCAGTTGTGAAAGCTCCTAATCCTCCACCACGTTTATAATCATCATCATTAGATTGATGCTGGTGATGTGGATGATAATCTTCATGATCATCTGATTTCACTGCATATGTCGATTGCGGTTTTTGTTCTGATTGCGATGTACTTTCCGCACGCAAATTTTCACGTTCAATGTCATCTATCTTGAGCTTTTCTTCCGATAACGCTGTGGTGAATAATAGCGCCAATATCAAATGAATCTTCTGTAATTAGAAATAATAATGTATAAAAAATGATTTATTATGTTATGAGATTAGTTTTACAATAATTATACCGAGGTCGATTGCATTTTTTATTGATGAATAGAAAAACCGACTTTTTGATAGTTCTATATAAAAATGAAATTGATAGTTAAATACAGTAATTGAATGGTTGGAATAAAAAATTGTATCAGTGCACTTTCACTGTCTATTAAGTTCTGGGTCAAGTATCCGGTATGGACCACTCTTATATAGACTTGCACTGGTATGTTTATACCTTCTCTCAACTCAACTTTAACAACCACTCCCCATTATAGCCGAACAAGTGTATCATCCAAACAAACACAAATGCACATAACACCCACACGAAGTAAAAGTCCATTATTTTTTTGTACATTGTAATTTAATGCTGATGCCCCCAGGAAGTGCCAGCAGTGCGTGGCGATAAATTTCGCACCAAGAAATTGTATAACAAATTTATCGATTGTTTATCTCCTATCTGACATGAATTAATCCAAATAATGCATTATGTTGATGAGGAAACAAAGAGTTAATACGATATTGCATCAAAATTTTTCATCATTGATGAATCATGCACTCATCAAAATATTTTCGATTTATATCTATATTTATATTTGCAATTAAGAAGAAAGTCTGGAGTAACTTGCTAAAAGTGAGACGATCTTTCGTAATCCCTTTTTTTCTTTTTTTTCTCATGGAAACTATTCAGTGGATTCTTTTGTGGCTTTTAACAAATTTTGTTCTCTATTTGGAGCTAACTGAATTTTTTTTCATCATGAAATATCTTTTAACATTAAAAGTGTGGGAGTTTCTATCATAAAATTAAACTGGAGGTGAAACCCTATTGTCCACACAGAAGTGTAACTGAGGAGAAACAGATTTGGAAATAATTCCAAGCTCAGCGAAAAACTTCGGCTTCTACATAATGTGGTACATCTGCACGTTCAATTCCATTGTAAAAACAGAATTCTTTCAACATTTCTACCAAAAAAATTGTGAGCTTCACCCTAATAAAGAACTTCCCAGCATCAAATCACTTTTATATTTCCATGAATGAACATAATTGAATCACGAGGAAAATTTCTGCATCCCAGAATGTATAATAAATAATTCCAGGATCGAAAAAAAATACTGGAAATCACCTTTTCTTTCGCATCTTACTGATAATCAATCTCGATTATTTTCCCCCCTTTATTCATGTTTCAATTATCATTCGTCGCATTTAATTGTTGTGTATTATCTTACCATTTTCGATATCAATTTTAATCAGTAAAAAAATTGTACACAACACAAAAGAGGTTCTAGCTCAACTACAAAACTAAACGCAAGTGGGTTCGGTTATAAAGGCTGTGCCCCTACTCCAGTTTATTCAACTGTATGTATAGTTGAAACGAGGCGCTACACTTCACTTTAGCTATTATGGGTGAACGTAATAATTTCATCCTGCTGATCCAGTACAGCAAGGAAAATTAGCCACTCACACATAAATACAGAATAAATGTATTCGCTTGAATTTTTTTTGCAGTGTGAGGTTGTACATTGAAGGCAAGGTGTCCTAGTCATCGGCCTAGGTGCAAGGCCACTTTCTTTGTGTACCACAGCAACAGTGGAACAAAGGATATGACACGCCCCAAAATTAACAAGTCTCAGTTGAAAGCTTTGATATTGATTGTATTATTATCACTAATTATTTCATGTAGTAATTATCATGTTTATTGTCCACTATGATACATTTTTTTTTTAAGCAATTAATCATCGTTACTACTGATTAATCAGGGTATGACTCCTTTATTTAGAGAAGGAATCGATAAAGCAATTCATTAATTGTAGTTATGATAATAAATGATTGAATTTATATCATTTTTCAAGTTATCAATGCGGAAATTATTTCTCATTTCCTAATGTATGTTTGCATTGATAAAAGGGAGAATAAATAATAACATATTTGTTTTCATCTGTGCTATGTAAATGGCCTCGTGGGAATGTGCTTTTCATTCCCATAGTTGAAGCGTGTTTAGCATAAGGATACATGTTGCATGTATTACTTTCGATGAGTAACCGATGATAATTATTACAGCTACTTTCGATAGCCAATTCCTTTACACATATTTAATTATGGAAATACAAATTAACTTTAATACGAACAGTGTTTATAACGGAAATTAAATTGATATATAAAAATATATTAACGATAATATTCAAATGTACTTTCCATGAATAATTTTCAGGTAATGGGAAAAAAAATCTAATTTATAGAACATAAAATTGTGAAGTGAACAAATTTTTCTCGTATTAAATGATGGTCAAGTGAAGGTAGGGACAATGATTTAATGATGTTAGTTCACTTTTCCGGTAGGAATTACAGGTTGATGGTCGTTTGCGAACATACTTGCAACGCATCAACGCCAATTAAGGACTTTCTCAGTCTCAAGAGTTAAGAAATCATTTTTTTTTTCACCTTTTTTCATTCCTTTTTATCTCTCTTTGCCTATTTCTGGCGGCTCATTTTGCGGAAGTAACATCATCAGATAAGGCGATGTGTAATCCATTGGGGATTAGCAATCATCAATGCAAAAAAATGTATATAAAAAATGAATTCACTCTAATTTATTTTTTTCATTCCATGGAATAATTTAAAATCATGTTTTGGCCTTTCTAAATTACCTACCGCTCTCGAACCTGTCAATCTTCACAACTCTACCTGAAAAAATAAGGCAGGGTATAAGAAAAAGTTATTCCACAAACGAAACTGCTAAAGGTCTAAATGTACAATTTTTTATTTGCTTTTAATTATATATCATTCAAATGAATTTTTTTATTTTCATTTATCCTATTTTTTAGGATATAACAAGACCCAAACACATATTAAAAGAAAGCGAAAATAAAATTATGATGTGTGTGGCTCGTTTGGCTTTCTTTTGTGTATCAACAAACGAAAACTGGTCTGGTTTTTTGACACAACGCTATAACCAATTTTTGGGTCATGCATCGCACATTTATACATATAAAATATATAAAACAACTTGGATATAGAGATCGTTATAAAGTATAGAACGCACGTGAAAGTAAGCTGCGTCGTTGGGTCCATCCAATTTTATTTCAGTCTACTACCGCATACTTGAGGTGAACGTTTCAGAAAATAAAGTGGAACGTTGTGTCGGACTACCCGGATAATTCTTTCGCTTCAGCTCTCCTCCCATCATACACCAGTATAAATGCACATATCTGTAGATAACCCTGTACAGACATGTTTCTCTACCAGACTGTTAAGAAAAATACGGTGATATCTATTTTTCAATTACAAACCAAGGTATGCTGACATAGAAAGTGCAATGGTATGTGGGAGATTTTTTTTTTCCCCTCCCAAACAATAAAGACATCAGACACTTTTCTTTCCTTCATTTTTATTTCTATCAAGTAAACATTTTACTGTAACAATAATAACAATTGTGTATAAGAAAAAAAGTATGAAAAACAAACAAGAATGTCGTGCATTGTAATAGAGTACTGTGATGCAAATCCTTTGGTCGTGTCACGACCCAGCACACAAGATCGCGTGTCTTCATTCAACAATAATTCGTTGAACGAAAAAAAAAATTATTGTAATAATAAAAATAGTAAATGGATAAGTTTGTGTCCATACTGGCTTTATATCACTCAAATAACACAACAAATATTCATTCTCGTCGCTTTGGAACGATTAACAGAAACATACATTCAACAATATTGAAATACAATTATAAATGCAAATGTCATAAACTCTTTGATCATTTGTAGTCATTCATCAATATAAATGTACTCAGCCTCAAATTTTTCAAATCACCACCTGAATTCTTTTTTTTTCAACATGAAATGTTAAAGGATAAATTAATAATATGTACCTAGCTGTTTCTCTTCGATGCAAAATTTACATCATCCAATGTAATTTTATATCCGTCCAATTGTTGTTGATTATTCAGTCCTGATGGATATCTAGAATACTGATATTGATAAGGTTGTATTGCCTGACTACTCAGTCCTCCATCCATCAAATAATTTGGCCCAGTTTTCTTATAATCAATTGGATCTTCATATATTTGGCCACTTGGTGGTGTGAAATCGCTGTACTCTGTCAATTTTGGTGGACTCTTAAAAAGCTTTGTCGGTGGAATATAAAGCCCATGAGATCCCTCAACAGTAACAGTTGTCACAGGTTTTTGACCCCGAATATTCAATCCAATTGATGAATCCAAATTCTGATAACTATCAGGAACTTTGCCAACATGTCTCGGTGCAATGGTAAATGATGGATTCATCACATAAGCCAAACCAGTTTTTGCAATAACTGGGGCATTTGTCATGTGTCCATTCATTTTCTCTGGCACAATTGAATTAACTTGTGAAACATCATATTGTGTTTGAGCACCATTTGTAACACTTGGTGATCCAAATATTTTTCCTAAAGCTTGATTCACCAACTGCTGATCTAACTGTTGATATTTATAATCTGATGTTACAGCATAATTTGATGGTCGAAAATGTTGTCCATCATACTGAACAATTTGAAACATTTGTTTTGGTTGTTGTGGACTGCGCAAATGTGAATCCGTATTATCATTCTCTTGATTCAACTGACCTGGTATATTATATGCACCACTAGGTAGATCATGGTCTTTATGACTTGTTAAAAAATTTGTTCCTTCAACAAATGGCCCATCTTTCATATTCAATTTGTTTTTCATTATATCTTGAAACTTTCCAAATGGTTTTCGATCATATTCCTGATGATAATTAGGATGATATTGCTGATATTGTTGTTGATATGAGTAATTATTAGGTAATCTTGGATTGTGCGAAGATGATTGTGATACAAGTGTGACAGGATAACCATTGTAAATGGCATAAATATATGGATTTACGTTGTAATATTGTGAAGGGACACTCGATCCGGGTGTGTAGGACGTAGATGGAGTATACGCTTGATTGGTGAGTGTAGGTGCCGTGTAGGCTGCTTGATAAATGCTCTGTGCAGGCGTTGATGTATGATCTCGCTGATAATTCACATTATAATGTGTAGAGTAAGTATCTCTTGCGTCTGGTTTTGGTGCATAAAGCTCTGGATTTATTTGCCCCGGTGGATGATCTCTTTCTACTCCGCGTTTCATTAATTTCGGTGAATATGGAAAAACCGGAAATATTGGCAAAAATGGTGCATCGTTTGGGTCTGCTGGTATACGATAACGATGAGCGAATATTGCCAAAGGCAATGATAGTATGATAACCTGAAACACGAAAATCATTTGGAAATTTATTCAATTTTCGAAGTCGTTACTTTGTCGATTAATTTATATTAAATAAAATTCCTACAAGAAATATATCAATACTCCACATTAAAGTGAATTTAACTCATTCAACCACATCCTTCTTATTCAATCATGTATCTCCACTACTACAAACGATGTGGTATAATGATTACCAACATAAAAATGAAATGATTGAACAAATATTAAATCTGTTTTTATTTACCAGCAATTCCATTTGTTTATGTTCAATGATCGTTGTATATTCAAAGTTTAAAAATAATATTTTTATTAATTCCAATTCATCGAATCAATAATAATTGGCAACCAATTGAGCGTTATATGGTTTATTGCTAAACGACTATGCGTTTCAGCAGCTCGACAACTAATGATGCATCAGTTAACATTGAATTTCTCTTTTATACTCTTGGCAATGAAAAATCGACATAAACTAGTTTGACTTTTCACTTGAGTCTTTATATATAAATTTATCGTGAATGGTGACGAAGTTGTGTATATTATCCATACCGGCTTAACCAGTGAAAATCGAATGCCAACCCGTTTCACGCGCCATGTAGTTTAATGTGTTCTCCTGATACTCTCTGGTCCAATAGTGTGCGACGCATCCGTTAACGATTCAAAGTGTGTGGCGCTTAAAACGTGAAGGGGAAATTGCCACTGTGTACAAATATAATCAATGTGAATACATAGACGTGTTACAAACTTGTATTTATATAGATTCCCTTTCTCATCAGGTTTATTCTCGCCTTCGGAGGCGTAAAATCTACTCACATCTCGGCTCTCTATTGTTCGGTAAGATAACTGCAGGACGATCGGACAACAAACGATATATATTCTTACGTTAGAATTAAAATAATACCGGACGGCATCATCCGGTTGTGGCACGCGATCCTGCAATTCCGTATGATTAGAATCACTTTCCCGATACGGAAGGGAAAAGCGTAAATCCTTGAGATATAAAACGACTCTATTGCAGCGTGTCTTATTCATTGTTCGTGCGGTGTAACATTTTTATTCTTCTTCTTCTCTTCAATTTCACTCCACAGGAGCATCCTGAGCACGTTATTGCCTGTTTTTTGTTTAGCTTCAGCTTTTTTTTTCTTTGCTTCAGGAAAAAGCCAGATCGCATCACTTTCACCATCTTGGCCATGACCACGCCTCTGTTACTCGTATATTTGTATGTGTATGTGATATAAAATTATACTCATACTTTATATCAAGATGCCACAAAGTACTTTTTCCTCATTGACGCGGAGCTTTCACACATGGATTTTTATACTTTTCTACATAATTATATCAATTTGACGAATGACTCATGAATCATCCTTCAATTTTTATGGAAAATTTTTGAGTTATTTATCCGGGAATTACAAATCTTTTGGATCAATAATATGCGGAGTATTCTACATTCCCGTCCTCATCATCAATTGCGTGAATGCAGCGATCTGCACAACCCCAAATTAATATTGCGGTTCTATTAATAACCCGAAAACTCTGCATATATATGTAATGAAACAGATGTGGTATTTGCGGTATAGCACGTGCGGAAAATGGAATAACAAAATTGTGGTATGTCAGAGAGATACTCGAATAGAATTGATTACAATCGACATGTACATAAATTTAATTCAATATTTTTATGATCTCTTAATGGTCAGAAAGTCCAGTGGTCGTCGTATATAATTATCGACGATATGTACACATATATTAGTACTCTCAGTAAAAAGTAAAAGTTGTACTTGACTTTAAGTTTGATGTGCGTTTTTTTCTTCTACTTTTTTCCTTCATTCCTGAAGTCCCAATCCCAAACTCGGATGAACATTGATTAGAGAACTAGTTGGAAAATGTAATGGTATTTATTTTCTACATGCATAAAATGAGACAGTAAACACGTGTATATGATAGGGGAACGCACGTAAGTATTAGTTGAATGAGAATTCAGTCTAGTACAGCGATAACGGGACACCAACAACATACGTGTGTCAATTTACTCTCTCGTCGTGGTGTGTGGACATAGATATGTCCAGTGCAAATGTAGGTCAGGTGCATTGCCAACTATATGTACAACTGCGATTGAGAGAAAGGGAAAATGAGCTTCCAATAATGAAAGTTCGATATATGTATACCAATTTTACCGATGCTGATGATGTTGGTGGAGCGATATAGCAGAGAAAAACGAAAAAATGAGGCTTCGGTCAGTTTTAATACTCGCATTGTTCAGATATTCCAATAATGATGAAACACAACATTTTGAAATTAATCATTGCTTGTGGTGAACTTGTTTCCTTTTATTCTTATCGTTATCAAATGTTTATTCTTTCTTTTTCATCATTATTTCTGAAATATTAATTGCTTGTGCAACGTGAAATAATAAATGGCATAATTTTAGAAATTTTTTTTATTTCATACCTTTTTACCTACGTCATAAGTTGTTAAATATCGAATTTATTGAGAGTATTAAAATGTGTTGAATCGTTTTGGTAGTAATTAAAATTTTTTGCATGGAAAAAATACTTACAGGCATTTTATTTATGGTTTGTGGTGAGTGTACGTGTACATTTATATATGATCGTCTGGGTATATATGTATATGAAAGATTTTATATATATACAAAAGAAGTTTGGAATAAAATAGGGCACTTTCGATCGTACTTTCCCGAGCATAATAAACTTTTAGAAAGGAGTTTATCCACAGCACATCCAACGTATTTTCTATGAGCTTTGAAGTAAAAGTAATTTGACTTGATTCTTTTTTTTTCTCATTGTGTCGTTGTTTTTCCATGATTTGTTCAATGCATATGGCAATATTTTTCTTCTTCATTTCCGCTGTTACATGCCAATATGTAGATTGACAGTTCCAGACGGTCGACTGAAAGAAATAAAATAGAAAAGACATTTCAAAATATCTAAAAGCATGGAAAAATCGTACGCTGATATATGTGATATAAAAAACAAGAAGGTTTATTTATAATTATTAAACTAATCAATCACATGGGTGAAAATTCATCCAAAGATATAAATTAGCAAATGGCGCTGCTCTTAAATATGGTTTTTATAAATACACATAATTTTCAGTATTGTTAAAAATCATCACCGCTATGAGCAGTGAAAAATATTTAGATAGAAAATCTTAATTAAATATATATCCTTTTTTTTTTTGGTAAGACATAAACTAATACTTTTCACTCGAACTGGAGTATGAGATTGTATCATATTTAGGCGCAGCGACAGCATAACTTAGATACGATGGACTTGATTGTGAATATGATCCTTGTTGCTCAGCTGATGAACTGTAAACACTTGACGGCTGCAAGTGATTGGTGTAACCTGAAGATGATGAGTAACTAGAGCTTGGCGATGAGTAACCGGCACTTGGATGAGAATAGCTGTTGGTTGCCGCTGGACTGCCATTACTGTAGCTTGAACTGTGTCCACTGGAGTAACCAGAACTCGGTGATGCATAAGAAATGGTGGGACTAGAGTAGCTTGATGATGAACTCGAATAGCTACTACTTGGGAGAGAATAGCCAGCACCTCCAGAGTTTGCGTAGACATGGCCCTCTGAAGAAGTAGGTTGGTATCCGGAATAAGAACCGGAATCAGTAGAATAAGACGATGAAGAAATGGGCATTTGGTAATGAGAGTTATCTGGAGCACTGCTAGAAAGACCAACATGATAAGAGGACGAGGATTCATGATTAGTGGGTGTAGCTGATGGACTTGCAGAGCTGTAAGACGATGACGATCCATGAGAGGTTGTTGGAGCCATTACCAATCCACTTGAAACACCGTGCGATGATGCACCAGAATTGGGTAAACTATAACCATGCGATCCTGACGAAGCTAACGACAATCCATGAGATCCGGAATAACCGGAAGCTGGAGCCGCAGCTGGAAGAGTATAACCGTGGGATCCGGATGAAGCTAAAGACAATCCATGACTTCCAGAGTAACCAGAAACAGGGCCTGCAGATGGCAGGCTATAACCGTGTGATCCTGATGATGCTAAAGACAATCCATGACCACCAGTATATCCAGAAGATACCGCTGGAAGACGATATCCTGATCCGTGACCACCAAGAGTGAAAATTGGTATGTTCATTCCATGACCACCCCCAGAGGCGTACGCTGTCAATCCCTGCATTCCAGATGCATAAATTGGCGAAGCATAAGATTGACCTGCTGATCCACTAAATGTTACTGGTCCTGTTTTTCCTGATGTGGATGCATACGATAATGGCTGTAACGTGTAAGATGCTTGTCCACCACCATGTCCACCAAGAGATAATGCAGCAAAGTTGAAACCACCACTGTGACCCAATCCTAGACTGGGTCCTCCATATCCTGCTAAAGATTCAAGTCCTGATGAACCGCTTTGCCCTAGAGCATAACCACCAGCTGAACCGCCGTACGAGTGGCCACTAATTGGAGCATTAATTGGTGTAAAATAAGATGGTTGGCCACCAGAATGCGATTGACTTGAATGATCAGCAGTTCCACGTTTATCTTTTGGCGCGAGTATACCATATTTTCGTATTCTCCTTTCAACTCTTGTCTCACGGCTGGAGACAAAAGTGATAGACAATCCAATCAGTCCAATTAATATCTAAGACGATGAACAGAAAGAAAAAGAATTAAGTATGGAAACAATGATAAATCAGATGAAATGTGTGAGGCATTGGATAACTTAAACTTACGAGTGAACGCATTATGGATATGTTTGGTTTAATAATGAACCACTGGGAAAATAATCGCGTTTGGTGACACACGGTTGATCGCGATGACAAACTGGTGGTTAAGTGAAATGTGTGTGGTATCTGATGCTATTGCCATCCACGGGGACAGCCTTTATATGCGATATCCCCTCTTTAATACGGGAGAAATGAGAGGTCTAGGTGAAGGTAAATCTATATACACTCAAATACGTTCACTGTGTAATTCAATGCCCCCGACCGTCATGCTGTGCTATGTGCACCTGTCCAATAATAAATGTAAGATAGAGTCTCTAGAGAATTGTCCGAATTATTATAATAACATTGTCATTGTATTCGAGAGATATTTGTCTGTATTTATAGAGGGAGTATAGAGATGGTGACCTCGATGACTTGACACTTTTATAAAAATTTTATATATGAAATTGTTGGGAATAAAAATATAAATGAATATTCAAAGGCCTCCTTATGTCCTGATGAATTTGTCACTGTATGAGATACACATTGAATAATGATACGAAATTTAGTGTATCTAATTACTTTATATAATACTATTTAATTATTTTATTTGATGCAATTATTTTTATGCTTGTCAAAAGTTTCAGTTTGCCTTTATTAATTACGTTTATTTCGAATGTAAAAAATATCATTCAAAATTGTTGAAATAAGATTTTCGTAATATCATAAATAATTTATGAGTATATTCTACCTTTCTTAGAATATATTTCATCCTCGTTATGTGTATCTACATGAAATTTGTTCGAATGGACTAACTTTTTTTCTCAGCTTTCGGTACATCAACACATACAAATATAAATTTCGAATGTGTGTAACAGAAGGAATTGATCGCGAAATCTTACTCTAATATTTGTCTTCAACGAAAGTGAAATTTCTATGCATATAAAATTATGAAGAAGGGAAAATTAATTTCACAGTGAAATAAGGAAACAATGGTGCGGATGAAACAGGTGATGTTTGGATTTGATTCTATAAGTGTTGCGGACTTCACGGGCGTTGCCCCATCAGCGAAACATAACACACATAGATCATGCGATTGTATCAGCAGTGCGTGACTCAAGGAATTTTGTACGTCTTTATATTCTATCAATGGATGTATTAGGGACATCCTGCTAAAGGGAATTTCAAATCGATCTTGCAGAGAAATTTTCACATTAAAGAAGAAAGTCGTTAATTGTTCCTCATCTATTCTGACACTTTTTTTTGTCTTCAATTACATATGAATGCTGAATTATTCCAACCCATCATACCTTCACAAACTGCATTTTGCGATACAAACTGATGAAATGAATCATTTTTTTCTCTCTTTTAATCGTGAGTACAATCTACTAATGAAGAAGTTGCGGAAGTAGTGTTTAATAAATAGGATATAGAAACACAACGCCCTGGTGCCTTTCCATTATTTCTCCTCGCCATGCTTCAATTTCAGATTTCAATAGTATAGCGATTCGAAAAATATATAACACTACCTTTCACTCTCACTCGTAAGATTCGCCATGGGTTTTGTTTTGTAGTTCAACCGAGAAATAAATCATGAAAAAAAAGAGGAAAAACGATGAAAAAATGAATTGATCAGGTCGTTGTTCTTTCAATACCTGTATCTATACCTCCCATCTATAATTCAACTTAATCAACATATATGAGCAAGGGAGCGGCATGTTTCGTGATTCCGTTTCCTCTCTATTGAAGATTTCTCATATCTGAACCATAACAAAATTAAAACGAAATAAAAATAAACATCTGCACATATATAAAATAAATAAAAATAATATAGCAGCAGTGGGAAGAAATCACGAGGCTGGTCTAGCAGTAAAAGTCTATATCGTTGTGGTAAAATAAAAAGAAAAAAAGAGTATTTGGGTCAGTGGCGGAAAGTGAATGGTCTGTGTGTTGAATGTTGACGCATGTGGACGTTGCGTGTATTATAAACACACGGCAAAATGCCAAAACGCCTTGACTTTAACCTCTAAGACGTGTATTGTTTCCATAAAAGCGTATACCTCTTTCTCCAAATAATTTTAACGGGTTGTAACCCACATGCCCTCACAACAATTAACGTCAGAGTACGATTACCAAACATAAGCTCTTGATGAAATTTATATTGTTAACCAGAAAGAATACTTCCTCTTTGATCATTAAAAGGCATTATACCACCTCAGGAAAATTGTTCGAGTGACCTATAGCCGTACTTGCACATCAAATAATCGTGGGTAGAATTATCGAACGACTTTCGAGGTCGTGATTTGGCTTTTCCTCCTCAATACGTCGCGCCTCATACGTCCATCAAACAAGCGTCAGGTGTAATTGAACTTTGGTGAGAGTTCCCGCGTCCTTCTCAACCGGCGGAAGTCCATATACTCTATTTTCTCGTTCACTCGAGAGACTTTCCAACGTGGAAATAAATACACATATAAATTTACAAATATAAAAAGTGACAATTATTATTGATAGCAATTACAGTTTCTGCCTACGCTAATACGACTCAATATCCATAAACTCATCAACCATCAAATTAAATCTATAAATTATTCCTATCAGACATATCCATTTTTTATCTAGTTTATTAATTTGACCTAATAAATAATCCGCATGTATTTACAGCCTCTTAATTATCGAGCAGTATATAAAGTCTAAATATAATTGAATAAAAAATACAAGAAAATGCAATGATTCTTATCACTTCCATAATTGAATTGGTTTGTTTTGTGAAAATGAGGGTGAGTGGCTCCATGGATTGGTTTGCAGAGGCACTGCTGGTTTCTGTAGCTGAAATGCTGTGTTTGGATAGTATGCTGAGAGAACTGGCTTAACTGGTCGTAGAATTACTGGGTTCACCAGACTAGGTTGAACAATGTAGGGTGGATTGGATGCAATTGTTGGTTTTTGTAATGGAATGGTAGCCGGAACGATTTGAAATATAGGTTGAATGGGACTCGTTGAAATTGGATGTCCAGGAGGTATTGCCAATGATGTTAGTTGATCTCCTGGTGGCGAGAATGGAAGAGACGGGGAGGTTGATGGTTTTGTTACGATTGTAGTTGAAGGAGCGGATGGTAAAATTGGTTTATTATTGACACTAGTGCCAATGGGAATGCTGAAGTGCGTAGTCGAACTGGACGGATTTGTACCAATGAAAGATGCAGCATACGATGGGGGAAAACCGTTTACAAAGTTTGAGGCTGAAATCACTGCTGGTACAGCACTGCCATACTGGGTAAACGGAACTACTGGCGCCGGTTGTCCGCTCTGTGTGGAAACCAAAGTTGGAATGTGGGAGCTTCCTGTGTTTGCAGTACTATGTGGCCGATGAACAGGAGTAACGTTGGATGCTGTAAATGAAGTCAAAGATATTGTTGATGGAGTCTGATTAGTGACAGGATGTAGCGGAGTTCCATACGACGTGACAGGGGTGCCTTGTGGAAATGATGTTTGTCCTAAAGTCACGTCTGCACCACTGACTGCTTCCTGATGACCCTGATTGTGGAACTCGGCATATTTATCAAGTAGTTTTTGTGTTTCGTAGTAGTTGCCATTATTCTGGGCATACCTAGTATCATCTGCAGCTGATGTTTGGTGTTGGGATGTTAATTTCTGTTGGAGTAGAGCAATCAAACGGTCTTTCTCTTCGGCCAGGATTTTATCCAAAGAACGTTGGGTGTCGAGAATACCAGAAGAATACGATGGAAATCGACCACTGAATGAAGCAGAATTCTGTTCCAACTGCGACTGTTGGTTGGATGTCATGTCGAAGGTTTGGAAATTACTATTGGGATTCGGGGACTGATTATTGACAGGCTCATCAATGTCATCAGGTGATGGTGCGTAATTTAATTTGGACGCAGGAGATTTATACAGTTGTGAAATTGCTTGAGAATTTTGTGTGAGAAATTGGGCGGCATCAGATAATTGATGCGCTTGTGGTTGAGAATTTTGAATGAGCCCCTGTGATTGTTGGTGATTAATGTTGTTATTGAACAGTTGGGGTGAGTTGAAGGAGTATGAGGGTAATTGTTGATTCTTTGGTGGTAAATAGTTGGCAGTGTTGTGGTTGAATGCTTCGTCAGTTTGACTAGCGATTGGATTAGATTGTGACGAGTGACTGACACATGTGATGGGATTAGGTATGGCTAGCTGTGGATTTCCTGTCAGTTCCTTGTTACCAGGAAATTTAATATTATCGCTGCTTGAATGATGACCATGATATCTATTTTTGTGTCGTTGGCTTTGAGGTCGTAATGTTGAATGATTATTCAAGTATACATGCAACGACGTCTGCTTGGGTGGTCCATATCGCTTGAATGGCTTCACCATATTTGCCGGCAAACGTGTGTTATATCTACCCGGACCTTTCGTCCAACGGACCGACTCGAATTTGATCGGACGCACTGGCCGTGGATAAGAGTATCCAGTATCTCTTTTCCGGTGACCGTCATCGTTTGCTTTATCATTATTAATATCAAACGTTTCTACCACATCCAATTTTCCCGCATCCAATGTCTGCAATCCATTTTTATTATCCGCCAATGACAGTGGAATCACCAGACATACCACAAACTGTAATACAAATTCATTAATGTATCAATGAAATTTTTGTAAGAGATGATTTCGTCGATCTATTTTTGATCCGCTGATTTTATAATTTACTTACTAAAATCATTTTTCGATTTCCTATTCGCTCGCCGGATATAATCCTGCACTTGAATGTAGTTTTGATTCACTGCACTTGTAACTGTGTATGATCGTCGGAGACACGTTGTTACACTATTTTCTTCATCGATTGGCGGGTCAGCATTAACTAAATCCATCACCATAGCGGTGCATATATAAGTACTGTTGGGGCGCGACCATTCACGAATTATAATAGACTTTCTTTGTCAGCTTTCATCGGATGTGTCTCTTGAGCAATAGTGTTACAAATTATTTGTTAACATACAACATATCGATTGACCTTAGTTTAACCATTCGTAGACTGTCAAGGTTTCAATTCCTTTTCAGACGACAAGAAGTCCGATTCCTCTATAAAAAATTGTAACATGGGAATTAATTCTGCTGGAAGAGAGAAAGAATTACAAAATACTGATTGAAATACGAATTTGCAAGGAAAAAAGAAATTAGTAGACGTTCTCTAGTAGCTGATATGAAATATTTCAGTATTTCTTCATTTGATCTATCAGGAACTCAAAATACTGATCACGAGTACATATAAAGAAACACAATTATATTTTTTTTCGACTCACTAAATCACAATTCTTTTCGGGGAAAATTGACATAAAATTATATGAATTAAGTTAGAGGATTCCCAGCACGTGCGCACAGATCGTTTGGGCCTTCTAGTGAAAGTTCGAACGATAAAGTTTCGGTCTCGAGAAATAAACAGTTCATCTCTATGGAAATATTTCGTATTGTGTAACCCGTCGTTCGTCTAGACGCTGTTACGCGTTTCGGTGAAATATATAAATATAAAATACCGTAAATACTCACCATATAAATTAGAAATAGCCATTAGAATGACACATATTTGTGCTTATCGACATTTCATTGATGTCACGTTCGAATAACATGAAAAAAAAAAAATTTCGCTTCCATTTGTTATTTTATGTATTTTTTTTATAGTAATTAAATGCATTTACTTTCGAGAATAGTTGGTAGAAAGTGATAGCACGCACATTGGGCGTCTACGTATGAGGCAATAACGAACGCTTTGGCGTTCGTCCAAGCACGGATGCGTCAGTTTATCAACGTAACGTTATAAAAAAAAATCCAGCCCAGCATGTTGTTCCTGACGCAATCGTGTTTCGTGACAAATGGTGTCAACAAAGTCACTCTGCAAGGATTTTTATATGCTACACAGTATAATTGAATGTTTTTTTATAACGATTCGAACGATGGCATACATAAATGAATATTTATTTTATTCCTCTTTAATTCAATATGAATTGTTATATTGTTTTGGAAATTTTGAAAGTTTTGTTCTGAACATGGGGGATATAGAGCACGAATCGTTGTTGGTGACTAATTAATACTCGCAATGCAATTGGATGTACCGGAATTGCTTCGTACACAGGACACTTTCTACATCCTTTTTGAGACGAGCACAATAACAGACACGACAAGAGTTCATATATTTATGAGTCCAACATTCGATTGTTTCGTGTATTTCATTTAATGAATAGCAATAAAAAAACTTGAATTAATTTCTTTGACATTGAATATGTATAGAATAATTTTTAGTAATTAATATATGGGTGAATTAATGAGTAATACGGGAAGAATAATGCTTGCACCAGCGAGAGTTTGTTACAGATGCATCTCAGACACACCTATCATTGGATGCATGGCACTCATATTAATGTTGTCGCGTAAGTAAATATCCAGGCCAATTCTTGCTTTCGTTTTTAACCTAAGCGCTTTTCTGGATTTCTCTCATATGCACACTGATGCGAAAGTGATTCTAATGAGATTATGAATACCTCCTGTATTTCTAGAAATTTTTAGAAATATAAACACGTATGCGATTTGTCTAGAAAGAGATGTTGATTAGAATTTTAAATTGACCTATTTCCACATGTCACAATTCTCAATTTTTTCTTTTTTTTTCTTCCGACTATAAATAGAAAATGTTTACGGACGAGAAAGGAAATGCATCATGCCTATTAATTCAACAAAAATGATTTGTAATCATACGATGAAATGGAAATCAATGCAAATGTGTTGTTACAATTTTGAGAGAGATTATTTTTATTGCTGTCCTCAGCCGGAAGCACGTCGTTCGTAAGATAACAATGATGCTATTTCTATTTCTTAAATGGAATTTTCGATAGGCAAAGCAATACATTGACCACAGTTCTTTCTATGTATATTCGATTATTTATTTAGAGAATACAGTACAAGATTCGGTGGTATATTAATTGTTGGAATATTGACGATTTTCTCGATATTTTTCCTATGTATATTTTGTACAAGATGTCCACTCGGTAGAGCAATATACGAACGTCGAATGCTTGATGAAGGTAACCAAATATATGAATGATCTCTTCCAATTGGAATCAGAGATTTATAAATAATTTCATTCCAGATACGACTGATGAAAACGTGGCAAATGTCAGTGGATAGTATATGTACAGAAATGTAGACTTCTACCACCTGTAGAATAAAATATTGCAATTGCTTATTTTCAAGAAACAAATATTGATTCATCATTGACATATCAATAAATTAAATTCAGATAGAGCTAATAATATCGATATGATCATTCATGTAAGATTCAGATTGAGAGTTCATCATTATGTAAATATATTCAGCTAAAAAATTTAGATATACTATTTTGAAGAGTGGATTAATTACCTGACTTTTGGACCATGGACGTGTCTGAACTCAATTGAATCATCTGCAAGTAGAAAAAAGTATATTTATTTCTCAACATACTTATTGCAAATTTATAGACGAAATAATTCATGATACACTAATCTCAGTGGTAGTGACGAAACTATTTCTATTAATATCATGTTATTTTTTTCAATACCGTATTGATACATCATCGAGAGTGTACTGGATTTAATTTAATATTTGAATAGAGAGGAATCAAATAATATTCAATTTACCTATAAATGTTGCGTTTTCCTGTTCATCGCATTACGTCAAACTCCATTCGACACTTATTCAGCAATCTATAAAATAAATCACTTACGATTAGTAAATTGTATAAAAATATATCAACTGATATGTATTTTTATTATTCAAACTTGATCAGATAGGAGCGAAAGACATTGCTATGAATAAACATCAATGATTCTCAGTTGAACTATGGGCTCATCATAAATATTCATTTTTTTTGTGTATCGTTAATTTCGTTTATTTGATGAATAATGGAAGAGAACTCACCAGAAATGATGAAAGCCATCGATAAAAAAAATCACGAGGTTGGTGTTCATTTCCTGTAACAAAACACATTTTTCATTATTAATTTTGTCGATATATTAATAATGTTTATACTATCGATGTAAAATGAATTATTCAGATAGGAGCGAAAGACATTGCTATATGTAAACATCAACGACTGTCAGTTGAACTATGGGATCATCATGAAAAAAAAAAGTTCATCCTCTCATCATAAAATTATTCAGTACGAAATCAAAGATCTTACCGATAGATAAAACAGTGAATAGGTGATTCCTGAATTATTGTCCGTAGTGGTATTGAAAGTTCTGAAAGAAATAAAGATTTCAGTACATCATACACCCAATAATATTACAAAGTTCATTACTTTGTAATAATATATCAGATAGGAGCGAAAGACATTGCTAAGTATGTACATCAATTATTCTCAGTTGAACTATGAAGTCATCATTAAAAACACATTATATATATATTCAGTATGGGGAATACTTCGATTGTAATAGAATGAAATAACTTACTCATTCTTCAGAGCCACTGGACTTCATTTTATGGCTTTCGGAATTTAGCTTGTATGAAAATTCGTGGTACATCAATGTTTTCTTTGAGATTAACAGTTCGTCGTTGAACGTATGAAGATGATAATACTTCGAATCCAACAGTTTTGAATATGTTCTCAACTTCCTCAGTGGTGAAATAATAACTTCGTGTACCGTCTTGTCTCATGTATAGATTTTCAGCAATTTTATGTCCTGGTTTGAATCGTAATTGTGCCATGTCGTATAAACCATAATCTCGGAATAAAACTACTCCTCCTTGGCCCAGGATATTGAACAGGTTGGTAGCAACACTAGAAATACACAATTTAAATTATTGATACAAAACCTTCCGTATCTTTATCATGTGGTGGGCGGAGTTTTGTAGATATTTCAATAGTGAGGATGAAAATTTAGATGACGAACATTCTGAATAAAAGTTTCATGGATTCCAGCATCATCATAAGACATTCATTCCGAAAAAGTAGTTCAGACAGTTGATCTCTACAATTAGTCATTTTAAAAAGGATAATATATTGATATCTGATAATTCTGAATGAATTTATTATGAGGGTTCATTTATCATTCTGGATTCTTTCTTGGCTGTTTTCCATATTGGAACGCAAATTTCTGACCTTTATGAATAATTCTCTGAGCTACCGGTGCTTGATCAATGCCTGATTTGTCTTTCCAGTGGATAATCAAATAATTCCACAACAAAATTATGTAGAAGAGAGTATCTTTGATTTTATATTTCTAACATTCTTCAATAAAGAATGATTAAATAATGAATCTTCTTTTTCTTTATTATTAATACTAAATAAATGAAAATGTAATTACCGGCTAAATTTATTAGGATGAATAGCTGATAGGACAAATATTAATGTAGCCACGTCTACATCAATATCGATTTCAGCGAAACAATTGTTGGTGGTGATGTCCGTTTGAAATGCCTTCATACGCTGTTCATCAAATAATTTATGACTCTGCGGAAAAATTAATTAATCATCAGTTGGAATAATTAAATCTTTTTCATCTATATATCTACGTTGATTAATTCAAACTTTATCCTATTGATATTGGACTATATATAAGGAATTGAAATTTATACCTTCACAAAATCAACTGCTCTCGGTGATAAATCACATGCAAATATTCGTTTAAATTTCAAACCGTCTTCTATTAACGGGTAAATTAAATTTCCAACGCCACAGCCAACTTCCAATATCGACCCATTCTCTGTATTGCCACAATCCAATAATTCCACGAATTCCCGAATAGTCCAATGACGATCCTTGAAGAATCTCGTATCATTGCGTTTATAAAATAGATCCCAATATTTTTTTGCATCTTTTTCAAGTTGTTCTGCCCGATATTCAGTTACTAATCGTGAATTTTGTGCTAACATTTTATTTTTTTCGACTTTTGTTAATGTTGGCTTCGCCACGTGGCCATGAAATATTTGTTCTTCGCTCAGATTTTCCATTCTACTTTTAAAATTTAATTTGATCACGTATATATTGGATCAATTATTGAGAAATCATAGTGACGAATATTTTTTTCTATTCTATTCAGATAATTTGCTCTGATTACTACCAACTAAAATTTATGAATTCACGGAAACACTGTTAATAGGTCTTGACACCAGAGAGTCTTGCGGTGAAATGGCCGAGTGAATCAATATAACCGGAAAAAGAGGAAATATTTGAGAAGTTCTTATGAAATCTGGATGATGGCGCGTCATGTACATCCTCTAAGGTTGGCGCGAAATTTATATGGATATTTCTCATGGAAAATAATACGAGTTATTTATACGCATACGCCTGCGATGAATAAAACAATATTTGGAGTATAATATTTTATTTGGACGATAAAGAAATTTCATATTCAGTGAAAATAAAACTCATTTTTTTATTCACACTGATTTATATCGACCAATTGAAGTCGATGTGATCTGGTAGGAAAAATTGCTCATTTTCTTGATCACATAATTTATTTCCAATACCGAATTATTATTTCCCAACATTTGTTTAAATAATAATCATCCTTTACCCTCATTTTCATTGAAACTTCCCATGATAGACTGCCATTTACCATCACTATAAATCCTAAATGACAAAGTTGGCCACCAACTCAACATCACACAGACTTTAAACACAACAACATAATCATAACTATTTAATATAAAATAAAAAGCAGCTGTAAGTTATTGTTCTTAACTGAAAACAGAAAACAGACGAATGGAAAAACACAAGTAAAAATTGTGGAATTGCCACTGGGCGTCAGTGACATTACAAGATTTATAATATACGCTCCAATGATTTCAAGTGCTCTATCTCTCCCACGAAAAGTAGCTGAGACACCAAAAATTTCAAGGGTCTCGTTACATAGACTTGGCAAGGTCGTATTGCACTTCTCTCGTAGCCTCCTTTTTCTCGCTTCCAATTTTTTAATATCCGATATTACTTCGAACAGCGAAAAAAAAAAATAAAAAAATCAAGAAAGAACTATCCTTTGATTATGAAAATTTGATTTTCATTCATTAAAATAAAAGCATCGCATAATAACATCAATCTTAATTATTTTTATATGCCCATAATTTTTAATAGATTTATCTCATCGCATGGTAAATAACTATGATTTTGCAATTCGCAGATCGACGATGCAAATTCATGAATAATATCGCATATATTATATAATAGTTTACTGCACAAACCACCGAATCGCTGCATGAATAATAATATACATGAAATTACTCTAATCATTATCATACTATAATTACCTCAATTAAAATAATAAATTTTATTTTGTCAATTAAAAATACTATATTTCGAATTCCATAACGTATGTAAATTAAATTATGAAGACGGAATTTATGTAATTACACATGAGAATCATTGACGATGACATTATGAAGTTACAAATGCTAACACTGTGGCATATATATATATATGTATATATATAGTACCAGATGTTAAAGCACTTCCCCTTACACTTCCATACTCGGAGCACGTCGACCGGAATGAGGTAGTGAATAGAGTTCACTCAATAACTCGTTTTAATTCTTTTAAATTGTAATTCTGTAGAATTCAATTTTCTTTTTCTGTCAAAATGAAGAGAAGAAATAGGAAGAGTGAAATAAAGTGGGAAAATATATACCATATATAGAATTGATTGTTTTTTAGTAGTAAATTGTGTATAATAGTCAGAGATATGGAGATGCTGTCACAACTGAATTGAATATTATTAAATTGTAGAGTATTCGGTATTACTTAAATGTTTCGTGTATCTAATGCATAAGCTCATTATGTCAATTTTGTAACGGTGCTGCGTAGAGCATATTGAACAGCTGATGCCGACATTAGAAATAGTAAATCGGCTTTTCTCAACAGCAATCGATACCTTTATGCACTCACGGTACAACAAACTACATGCATTACCTCTTCAATATTCTATATAATGGGAAACGGGATTAAAACAAAGGAGAGGGTGTGAGAAGTAATAAAAAACTGCAAGTTTTTGTGTCTGATGGAACTTTCGTGTTTTCAATTCTATGTAATGAAATGAGAAATAGAGAAGATGGAATAACATTGAGATTTTAAAATCCAAATTATTTGTTCGTCATTTGTAATTTGTTCTTCTTTTTTTGTCATTCCCTCTTGTCTTATGTAGTCATGAAATAGATATATAGATAATGAAGCGACCAATACCATACAATTCCGATACGTTTTACCCTGATCAAGATTTATTACCTTAAACTTAAGAATTTTCCATGAAAATCTATAAATCATTTCTATTCACTCGTCATGTGAAAGCAAGCACAAAACTTACCACAATGAAACTATTGAAACGAGCATATAGACATGAATGTAAAATAAATGCCAACTGCATTCACGCAATTATTATAGCATTGAATAACGATAACTCACCGAACAGTGACAATGTCACGTTCTTGCATTATCTGTATCCATCTATATATCTGTCGCTGTGTGTCCGAGCATCGATCATCGACATTAACATGGAAATATGTATAGATATATGATGATGTACATATGACAGAGAGAATTTCTCTTAGACGTTGACTAATGTCTAAAGTGATCAGGCAGTGCATGGACCGTGCAAATATGTATAATTAATGGTAGCTTAACTGCCACAGAATTGTGGACGTCTACGGTCATAGGCAACATTATGTGGCAGTAGGTTTGATTAAGCATGCGTGCACACATCATACACATACAAATATCTGTGGACGTAGCGAGCTTCATGTTTGTACATTTGTCTAGATTATATACATTGTGGTTACTTGATTTACCTATCAATAAACGGTTAGATACACCGTCGATATGCTCCTCTACTGGCACACTTCGGCTCTGCTTTTAACTATTCAAAATGATGTTTCACTTAAGCACTTGGAATGTTCGTCAATGAAATTTGTGCATCGTATGTAGTATCAATCTCATAAAATGCAAAACATTTTCATTGGCGTTATAAATTTAACTTCCACGATGATGTGAATAAATAATTTCATTTCAATATTTCTGTTATTTCCATCCACTTCGCGTTGATTTATTTCTGATGAAATTCACAAGACATCATGGGAGTGATGGTGGCTTTATTATGTTCGAGCTTTTACGATAACACATCATTTATTATTGATGATCACTTTGAATTCCAAATTCAAACACGAAGGTATGGTAAATGTGTGTCAGATTGAAGAGGTGAATGTAGGGAGCAATGTATAAAAGGGGCTATCAAGTACCTACCATTTGGATGATGACAGTGGCACTTTTGCACGTGGTCTGTATTACGACCATGAATGTGTACGTTTATGGTGTGTAATGCTATAGGGTGGAAAAGATCATTTGGTTAGTATTTATGAAGGGTATACTCATATAACCAGGGATTGACATTTTTATGGATGTTTTTTTTTCCCCAAGCACATTTTTTTGTACTCTTTTTTTTCACATGTAATCTTTGATATGATAAAAATAAATTCTCATTGGCATGTCAAAATGATTCCTTTTACAATACTTTTCATGTATTCATTTTGGGATGAAATGGAAAGTTTCTCCCTATTACTATCTCTATTGAATGGAAAAGTCATTGCAAATTATTGCTGCATCAAATCAACGTCAGTGAATGATTTTTATTAAAAAAAATATTTTCTCCCCTTCATTTTTTCAAATTGAACGAGCTGAGAATTAGAGCGTGTAATGCAGCGCCGCGACGCCTCTTGGTCGACCGTATCGAACGTCGATCGTATATATATATATATATATATATATATATGTATATGTATGCATCCAAATATGTGTTGATATATATTTTTCAATATCTTTTTCTCGCTTCGTATATCGTAACAGTCGACTGGATTATATTTCAGTCATGTCAATGCGTTATTATTTCTATATCAACATATATCTATATAAAAATTCTCTCAATTGCGATGATGTTACGGTTCGTTGGAGAAGGTAAAAAAAATTGTTTCCACTAAAAAATTTCATGGTATTGCGAAAATAATTTCGAAATCTTCTAACATAATTGAAATTTTTCTGAAGTAAAATATATATATATACATCTATGACCTTGTTTACAATTCCAAATAAATGCATTTTCTATTCCTCATTTTTCTCTCTGTATTATTCTTAGTCAACTCGATGCCAACACGCAGGAATGCCTGAATAACATTTTCCAAGAAGTTATAGATAGATGTTGACATTTTTTTTGTTTTCTCAAACAGAATTATTTTCCAAAAGTTTCCTTTCGTCAAACCATTTGTAAACAAATAAAATTGATGATTAAAATGAATTCGAAGTTAAATATTCACACATCATTTTCTCCCTTCCTTCTTATATCTCATTAAGTTTCCATTTATTTTTTTCTTGTCATTGTTATTTATAATCCAAACACTAATTGCGTACAATTATCCAACAAGAACCCTCACAAAGCTGAATACGTATATGTAATTCTTTTTTAACTTGCGACAGGTATATATAAATATATTTTTGTGTTTCTTTGTCATCCGAATGCTAACAAGGTAATGAGAATTCGAGGAGCGTAAATAGTAAAGATTTATATGCAACTGGCGTCGACACAAAATTGTGGTATGTAACGAACGCTGGTAAAGCGGATCGATATACACAGAGGAAGAGATGAAGTGAGTGAGTGTGTGAGCCTCAGGGAGAGGAGGAAGAGAATAAGGGAGACTGCTAAAGCAAACAGCCAAATTGCGAACTGGCGGCGTGAAATATTCTCTTTAGCTTTATTCCCCACAGGCTTTAGGTCCCTGCCAAATTGCGGCCTCGTATTGTATGTATAGTTGGTAAGGCAATAAGTGTTTCGTTTCCGTGGCAAGTTGTGAATGCCACATTGAGATAAAAAAAACAATCATAAGAGAAACAGGCAGACAAAGATTGAAAGGAAGAAAGTAGATTACAAAGAAGGAAAAGAATTGATTAGATCAACATCTATGAGAGTAATCATATGGAACTCTGAGTGCATTAGTCAAGCAAGTTTGTTTATTTGTTCATTCAGTTAAATTCCTGTGATGTATGTTGGTTGCAAACTTGCAATTGTTGTATATATATTAAGCGTAACTTCCATGTTTATGTGCATTTGGAGTTGAAAGAGCTGGTTAATGCACCTCAAATCTGTTTACTGATATATGTGGCTGTGGAAATTCCAAATTTATTGTGAAATGTCAAGTCATTTCGTTTGGAACATTCAATAAACATCTCATTAATTTTACGTCATATCAACATTTTCCGTCGTATCAATTGAACATGTTGAACTAACGAAACGAATTTGATTTTGATCAAGATATGACTAAATGTCACATGAATGGTCTATGACAGCTAAATTTCTCTGCTCTACATTTTTTTTATGCTTTTTAATATTGTGTTATCGTCAATTAATCATGTCACGCTGGATAGCCGCCTTTTATTTTAGTGAGGAACATATTGGAGATTTTTAAAGCATCAACATGAGAGTCACAACGTGGTAAAGCGAATATTAATCAATGGAAGAATTAAACAATCATGTAGGAATTTATTAAACAAAAAGGACTAATTTCCTTCTTATAATCATTCTTCAATTTTATCTACAAGTGGAGCAAACAATGTCGCATACTTTTTTTTAATAACAGCGCGTGTAACTGAACGGTGAGCGTACGATTACGTCGCCATGCCAATGAGAAATGCCAACAATTATGTGTGTACATAATAGAAAATCGATTGGTGCAAGACATTCGTTTGTGTGTTTTTTTGAATACATGTTTTTTTGTCAATGTAAACCATCAGTGTTTGAATAATCAATCTCATTCTTTTTATGTTGACAAATACATTATCATAAATATGTATAAAAATAATCTCTGTTTCTCAAACTCATACACCGTTAAATAACGAGACGTAATGTTGAAATTTATCAGACAATTGGAGGGGAATTAAAAATGTATGACCACCAGTAGATTGGTATATAAAACTCGATGACAATTGAGTTGATAGTATTATTCCATAATTCACTTCTACTGAAGAACATAGAGACACGTAAAATATCAACGACGAAATGGCTTTCAAGGTTTGTATAATTAAAATTTATTTTAGGGAATATAAAGAGGTTTCATATAAAATATCTCATTTATTTCTCCGCGATGAATTAAATTTTTGAAGGGTTATGGTTCAATCTCAACAAACTTTATAAAATCAGTGCTTAAAGAAGCATGAAAAGTTTACTTCTGAGCTTACAAAAATGGCTTTGTGAAATATTAATCAGCACTTCCAGTATTTCCTCTCTAATCCGCGAATAATATATGTCAGAGTAACTGGAAAACGTATCATTTCTATTCAAGTCTTGGGCATTTTATTTCGGAACTTGAGACAGATATAAATTGAATTCGTTCATAATTCCATACTTGGTTTCGCATATAATAATGGATGTTTCATATCACAAACGCACCGGATCTCGAGAATTTACCATTGATAGCAGAGATTTAAAATCCAATCATTGAACTTTTCAGAAACATCTGGTATTACGTCCTTATTATCGTGACAAGAGTTCTCTTGTTTACATTTTACAATGAATCCTGATGCAGTTGTAAAAGTTACAGGAAATCGTCTTTTTGTTTTCAATAATAAGTCAAAGTATAAATGTAACTCTGAATAAAAGCAACGATTTTTCCTTGCTATACTGCTCATAACTTTGAAATTTGTGTCAAGCTGGAGGCTATTCTACTATTCGATCTTCAATTCTATTTTTTGTTGTTCAAATGAGAAGAAACTTTCATCGATATCCAATATATCAATTTATTATCGAACGAAAACTTCAACTGATCATTAATTGTTTTTAATTAAGAACAAATTTACTCATTCAGAATTTTCACATTGTAAAACGAATAATTGCCAATACGAATCCATAACACATAGAATAATTTGCAAATTCCTGTGGACTAATGAAATAATAATTCAATGAAGTTGTTAATGCATCACTGGATACTATTTAATCCACCCTTATTTTTTCTCTTATAAATCTTGAAAGATAAAGGATGTGAATTATTCTTATCTTATCATATTTTTTCTCACCCTTGGGCAATACATTTTCAACTATCATCAGCAGTTGTCGGCAATTGTGGCGCTAGTTGTACTCGTGAGAGTGGAACAAGGATTGGCGGGTCACGCTCACAGCTTCGCCCATTTTCATGGACCAGTCGTTGGGCCGGGACACGAAGTGTTAGTGAACGACAAGCACGGCCACCATCATGTCGATTATGTAGCTTATCCCAAATACGAGTTTGCGTATGGCGTTGAGGATCATCATACTGGCGATTATCATGGCCAGAAGGAGCATAGAGATGGTAATAATAATAATTATTATTTCACCAATATAGTATTGTTATATCTGGTAAAGCTCTTCATCCAACACTTTATGCAGATAGCATGCAAATGAATATACACTGTGTTAATTGTATGTTCCAATTGAATGGAAATTTCGATTATTATATTACCAATAATTCCCTTGAAGAATGTTATTTATTCATTTGCGTTCGTTTTTGTTTGTTTTTCAGGAAATAATGTTGCAGGTGAGTACAGTATCAAGGAACCAGGTGGAAATGTGAGAACTGTGAAGTACCATGCTGACCCACATGGCGGATTTTTCGCTCACGTTCACAATTCTGGTGGAATTGATCATTCTGGATATCATTATGGTGGACATGGTCATGGACATAGCCACGGCTATTACTAAAAGTTATTTTTCATAACTGATACCACTGACTGGCTCATTATCCTCACGAATTATATCTTATATCATGTGTAAGATTGTTGAATATACTGTTTTTCTAATTATGATTTCTGTTTGATTCAAATTCCTCTACCTTACATTTCCATTGAATGACGAAATCTTGGGCATTGCCGCATTCTGAGAACTCTAACCGTCTCCTAGTAGCTTGTAGCTATATATATATGCATATGAAATTGTAGGTCAGAATTTGGCACACAAAAAAAACCTATATCTTCCGTGATTTGGAAGAATCCACGAGGAGTTACGATCAACCGCGCGAAAAGGAATTTTGTTTACTTAACTTGGAAACTTTAAGCTGTTTTTTGGTCCATTTTAATAATTTTTTTTTATTCTTTTCTGAATGAAAATATGTGGTTGTAGATCGATGAAAACGTATCCCATATATCTTAGTGCCATTCCGACATATTGAGTCTCAATAATCCCAGCGATATCTCATGTGGATCACAAATATTGAATTTCAGTCTGGCTTGGAGATATTGGAATATTTATCTACGTGTACCGGAATGCATATAACAATCATTTATTACTTGGCATGTAGATATATCTATGTACTTAAATTCGATGAGTGAGTGGAGTGGTTTATTCAAAATGAGGAAGAAAAAACGATAGAAAAATTTTTGTGATAGTGGAATGAATGGAGGGAAAGAGAGAAAGTAAAGTATTCGAAGTATACTTTTCTGTTTATGTTTATACGATTGGCAGAGCTTTGTATCGATATCCAGCACTCGATTGAATTGAAATACTCCCAAGAGAGGACAATTAATTGAGAGAAAATATATGAAAGCAGGGATGGGACGAATATAGCCCTTAGAGGATAAAAGAATCCAATCAGAGATTCAGTAATTGGAATTTTATTATTTGTGAAAATTACTTTTGTGGTTTATCTCATCACTATTTGTATTATTTCTTTGATTCATTATTTTTTTTTCCAGCATTTTCCAAGAGTATCTATCAATATTGTTCGATATAAGTAAAATGACTTTTATAAATTATTTCATGCATTTATTTTTCAATTCAAACTATCAGAAAAGTACAATTGATTTTTGTATGCAATATAATATTTGAGTTAACATTATGAATAAACGACAATGAGAGCCATGTCAGGATGAGTTGTTTGTGTAATATGGTGAATGCAAAATATATACAACAGTGGCAGTGGGAAAAGTTTGCTGTAGGTAAAATGTCACAAGAGAATAGGGTAGAAATATCTCAAAAGCTTATGGAAAAGTTTCGTTGTACATTTATACGCGCATTAACTTTTCTTCATGTCATGTGAAAATTCATTATATTATTAGGTTGTATATATATACATTGTCGTATCTCTATATTTTTCCGCGTTTTTCATGAAATGAAAACTTTATGATGCAAAAATTTCTTTCCCATATGAAACTATTGTCGCACACTCACACTCACTTCTGCTTGAAATCGAGTAAAACATCCACAGATTTCAATTGACCTAAATTTTGTTTTTCATTCCTCCTTCCGAAAATGAAATGTCAACAACATTGATCGACAATATTTTCGTTCTCTTTGTTTTCACATTTTATGCATTGTGCTCGATATTGCTGAATAACATTTTTCAACCTTTATTGTAAATTAATTACGTGAATTATCAGAATTGTGTTGATGATATGATAGTAGATTAAGATAGACCAATTCATTACTATGATAATTGAGTTCACAACCGACTGAATATGCGATAATTTCTTTCGCATTTTTTTCCACCAATACAAATCCCAATTGAAGTTCTCATCCGAATTCTTTCAGAAGCTCAACATTGACATAATAATTCAATTGGCAGCGATGCGCAACTGCCAATATGGATTAACCTCTACAGACGCAGTGATGAAATGTCAAGTGTAGGAAAAAAAATTCTCTTCATCTTATTTTTCCTAACTAATTTTCTTGTCTTTTCCATTGATAAAATAAAAAATTGAGATAAAAAAGTTCAAAGAGCGTCGTGGGAGGTAGCGCGACAAGGGGGATCGAAGAAAAAAGTTGCCCGAGCGTTTACTGAGCGTAAACTTGGCGCGGCCCGTGCGAAGATTCATTAGACGTGCTTGTTTTAGGCCTCTACACTGGCGCAGTAGTCTGATAACTTTCGGTCGTGAATAAAGGCCGAAGCCTCCATCTGACGCGTCGTCGTCTAGTGAAAAAGCTTTTGAAGAGCCTTTTCGGTGAAGGGAAGCCATATAAGGGAAGGCCGCCCATTCTCTTCTCAACTCTATATATTTTGCCACTGGCTCTTTCGCACTATCTATATTGCTCTTCTTAGCTAACCTATTCTCTTGGATGTAACAATAGAATCAAGATTCTTCTTATCGTTTCACTGAAACCGTTAACTACTTCCTGGTAAATTGCATTATCACCATAACTTTCGATGCTGTATTTTAAATTCGTATAATTTCAACGAGACGAGTAGAATTATCATTCATATTTTATATTTCCAGTGCAATGAATTCATAAATTGTTTGATTCTTCTTCTTCATCTTCTTCTTTTACTGTCTTGTTCAAACACCTTCGCTAGCCTTATTTATAAGTTGTTGTAAATATTTTATAATATCAGTAAATGTATAGACATATATATATTGAAACGTGTGTGAGCTGCAAAAGTTCAACGTAGTCGATATATAATGTATAATACCTCAGGGAATATAACTAAAATAAAACGAGAGGTATAAACTTCTGTTGGCTATGGTAAAGTTCGAATATGGTTCGTCCTCTTATAATTGGAATTCTCACATGACGCTTTATGTAATATTTTGTGCACCATTGCCTATTCAATATTTTATGTTTAATCAGTGCATTAATTTGTAATCTAATGCGCGGGTTATTTGTAGAAATGAGGAAAAATTTATTTGAACTCTCCAAAGTCGTATTTTAGTCCGGAAACTTTCCCAAGTCAATGGGAATCAACGATTTGTGGTCTCGGTTCTAATTGTCAATCAGGCTTCAGTTGACTCTGGTAAAAAATAAATCGGTGAATATAATAGTGAGAAGAATAATTTCGATTCGAACTATTTTTATTGTAGAAAGTTCAATTGAAGTGGGACATAAATCAATAATTATATCAGCGTTTCCATTTTCATTAGATTTTCATTCTCTTGTGTTTCTCACTAATTTCAATTTTCTCTTCGACAGCTTTTGTCCAAATATAGTTAAATTGACGTTGAAGGTTCAATTATACAATCAATTAAAAGGGAAAAAGTTTCTTTTTCGCATTGACAGAATTGGTGACCGTTAGTCACTTTGACAAGATACTAAATTTCACTGGATAACGATAATTTCTCGATATCCACCAACACCACCAGTCCTATCCACCCACTCTTGTACGTTATAGAACACTGCTCGTTTGCCGGATAGCATTAGAGAGTTGGTACTATGCCAAAATACATCTGCCAGCACTCGGTAAAAAAGATATATTGCACGAGGCGTTTTCTTTTCCGCTTATAACCCTTACTAAAGCAATATCTCTCTTTCTCTCGTTACTTCCAACGAATGATATGCGCGCAATCGACTTCCTCTCTTTCTCTCTCGTCATTCTTCGATATAACAAAATTTTGTCGAGTCATCGCCGCGCAATTTCAAACGCTTGTATGCGCATATAAAACGACCGCAATGTACGCTCACGTTTTCGCTTATATAAAAAGAGTAGGATGGAGAAGGAGCAAGTCAGTCATAGCAGACGTGCAAGAACGAAAAGAGCGAAAAAAAATTACCGAGAAAAAAAAAGAAAATGGAATAAAAACAAAGCGAAACCTGTGGTGAATATTTTCGGTGAAAACCTTCTTTAAATTGACATTCTTTGATGTATGAATATATAGATCTATAAAAATAAAGCGTATCCGCTTCTGTACTTCCGAAAGAAAAGGGGCGATTTTAATTCGAAATATAGAGAATAAAAAGAGAATGTATTCATTTCGTTTATTTATTTTACCAAACTTCTCGTTCTTATTCTATAACTTTATCTCCAACTATGCCTATGTCCTCTCTGTTTTTTTTTTATTTTGACTTTTAACAAGAACCAAATTAATTTCGATGATTTAAATTCCTTCAATGCTATAACGTTGCAATATTGATTTTAATCCGTGCCAAATTTACATACATGCTATGTCAACAGACCAATAATAAATATCTGCCATGAACGATCAGGTAATTTATTCCTTCCTTATCTCAAATTGTAAAAAGAAAGGAGGACTTACGATTGTGTACCAATTTATGATGTAAGCAGTCAATTTGAGAAACCAAAGCTAATGTCAAAAATCAGCATTTAAAAATATTCGGAACGTCATCATTTTTTAAATCAATAAAACTGTATTTATTTATTTAATGTATTTGTTATTGCATATATGACAAAAAAAATCCAATCTGTATAATAAAATGTATACATCTAGACGAATACATGAATCTACTTTTTGAAATTATTTTTCACACATGCCCTGGCATAGATTAATGGAGTTGGCGAAGAGTTTTTTGTCGACGAGTCTATATGGGCAGTGACGTGCTTACACACATATACCTACAATGTTTGCATCTCTTCTTTTCGAGCCGTCCACTAGCCACGAAACTTTGCCCATACCCTTCATATATACTCTGCACATTCACCGCCCTTTCTCACTCTATCTCATTCCCTCTGGTGCACAGATGCCAACGTAGAAGAAAGAGCGATAGTCCAGGGTGGAAAAGCGAAAAGTGAATACGAGTAAATGTGATTCGGTCGCGCGCTACCGGTATGCCCGCGTAGAGATTTGCATTACCATTTTGGCTAGTGGCCAAACTCATACTCTACTACTAGACGTACCACACCGCACCACTTCTGGCTGTCCCTCCTACTCTTCCTATATCACCCTACGTTCCGCAGAGTCCAAACTCCGATTCACCGATGGTAGATAAGGCTCTTGTATGCCCATGTTCTATATTCTATGCCGTAACCACCCTGTGCCACCCAAACCCCACTTGTCCCGGCCCAAATTGCGTCTTCACGACTCCCTTGTGCGCGAGAATTTGGACGTTCTTTACAGTAAAAAGTATTTTTGTGCTTCAAAAGCTTCAGAATAATTTATTTATGTCTTTTTTTTCGATTAGAATATTTTTGTTTATTCACTGTGTATGATATGTATAAATTTTCTCCAGAAAGAATATTGACATTTTTCCATCTCAATAACTTTATTCCAATTAAAAATATTCCTCTGCTGCAACAGTTGCTTACGTCAGGATTCGACTATGCAACGAAACTTCAAATAAAACGGAACGTATTCAAAGACTTTTAAGTCAAATGACACATTTATTATCACAAAGTCTTAAAGGCTTTAACAGTCTTTAGAGTTCTTAGTTATTTTGTGGCCATTGCAGACGCAGATATTTCCAGGTATTATTAATCTTAAGAGTCTTAAGAGCTTTATTATACGACAATATATTTTGCAAGGAAATCGGAATCATACAAACGATAAAATTTCTGAGTTTATCCATTCAAAACCACTCTTCAAAGTATCATCGAATGTTTCGACTTGATATTTTATTTATCCCCAATGCCCTGTGTTAATATGTTAGTTGATTGGATAGTTATAATACTAAACAAATAAAGCAACTCGTACGTTGTTGTGATGATGTCGAAATCAAAAGAATATTCTCAAACAAAATTCCACTGTAACAAAATATTCTTCATTCTGTTTATTATGTGTTTATTCATCTAGTCTTGATTCATTTATTTTTCTATGAAAACAATTGTGTAATTATTTCTATTGTTTATTATCTCATGCGTCAGAAGTTTAAAACATTTACATTGTTATCTACTTAAGATTAATGAGGATACCCGAGCTGTGTTTATGTTTGTTTTGTTAGGGGTATGGTGATGACGTTGACAACGACAATGACGGCGACGGCAACAACGACGGTATATATATATAGTATTACATTCTCTCCTGGCAGCAATTCTCTGTTCCTCTACCTATATAATACGACGGACTATATACACGCAGGACCCGGAATGTTTAAACTATGTATATGGAAGGGTCGGTCTGTCGACAGTATCAAATTTCCTATCTCAGAACTTTAGGTTTTAAATATTTAATACATAGTATTTTTTAATTAAATATTCCCACCGTGAATCCATGAATTCTACCAAATGTATTTATTTATTCACATAATTAACTTTTTCTTTGCAATACCTCATTTTCAATTGACCCGTTTTTATATTTTACCAATTAGCTCGTAATTGTAAGAACATCAACAATATAAATTATAATCATTTCATTTAAGTTTCAGTTTCATTCTTTATTTTGTCCCTTCTATTCCCTTAATAATGAAAAATTTTCTACATCAATGAAGCCCTACCAATTTTCACTGTTGAATTATTAACTTTAATTATGGATAATAAACAATGACGTCGATAAAGTAATTCAACGCTATTGAGCTTTGACCCAAAATGTTGGCAATAATCGCAAACGCGACAAAGTATGTTCTCAAGCGAATGTCATTGGTGGCAAATATCCAATTCCGGTTGAAACACCCGTGGTGGACCATTTAGACGATGGAGAACATGACTCCAACGCGATTGGAGTATATGCCAATACGCGTATGTTGCTTGATGAATATCACTAACCCCCTTGAGAACCATAATAGCCACACCCGTCCATTTATTCAAATGTATAGAATTTATATATATATATATATACAGTTCTGTTCAACCGCATATATACTTGATCGATGGAATGAATATTTTGTCTGCTGGTGAGGTACTTTAGATACAACGCATATACGATTTAATTCGCAAATTCATAAAACAATGTGAGAAGCAAAAAAAAAATAACAATAGCAAAAAACTGCTCTCACTCATACCAATGACTTTTAATTTTCTCATGTGAAAATCTCGTCACGATTTTATATGAAGACATTTTCATTCACTCATCGCCGACGAATTTTTCATGAACATGCAGGGATACATATATATATATATATATATATATATATGAATTCTATGCACGCGTGTGCGTATGTGTGAGAACCTATAATATTTTATGTTCACACCTCACCCGTTTATGAGGTTGCAATGAAAATTTTTCCCTTTTTTTTCATGCATTTGTCAGTGATTCAGAATTTCTGTATTATCCATGTGAAATATACTCTTGTGGAAGGGTTGTATATTGATTCAATTTTTATTTTATTTGTTTTTATATCATTTCCATCTTTTTTTTTGTATTTCACATGTTCGTATCTATTAGTTTGTCTATTTAGTTAGTTTATATTGTAAAGAGACAAAGAGAATAGTTATCTATGCTTTGAGTTTAAAATGGGATGTGAAATCGTGATGCCACCATCTGTGAGAAACGATTTTAATGTGAATATTCGGCGCTCACAGATGCTTGTATATGTATATATGTATACAGAATGGAGGCGAAAGGTTGCAACGAGAACGCGTTGAACCGCGCATTTGTATTCTCCACTCAAACACAACGAAGTTTCTCGAGTACTTGAGTGTCTTCTGAAATCGCACTTTGACTTTCAGTTGTATCATGATGTGAATCTGTTTGACTTCTGTTAAACCGGTAGAATATACATCCGAGTATAATTAAAAAGAAGATATATTTGGAAGGAATCATTACTACATCGAATGTATGTGAAAAAAATAAATACAAAATATTATTGAAATATAATTAGGACACATCAGATTCAAAATTGTCAAAGGATATTTTCTTCTTGCCTTTTCCTGCTTTTTTTTTTAAATGAATCAGTCAGTGCAGTACACATTTTGTCACGAAATAAAATCTATTTTAAAATGTTTATTATTCTAAAAAACTATATCAAAACTTTTGTCGTAGTGGATGTGCAATTCGAGTGCATTTTATGGGTTGATTTACGTGTGCAATTAAACAAACTGGTTGACAGAACATCGAGCGAATAATTATGTGCATGTTTATGCGTGTTGACGAGTGAGCAAATGATATTTCATAGGGTGTGTCTCGTTATATTTGTTAATTGCATGTCATTATCAGGCACACAAGTATTTTACAGTTTGGAACGAGTATTATTATTAAATTTCACGGTGGTGTTCTACCATGATTCGATAACTAACGCACAGTACGTAATTGAATTAACGACTCGTATGGATAATTATAATTATTTAAGAATATATTTACATTGTAGTTTAACGTATGCACAAAACCAAAAGGAATACGACAGGAGAAAAAGCAATTTTATTCCGTTGATAATCCGGGTAGTTACGGATTGAAAAACAACTCTTCTAATCAGCTTACAATTCCATTGTTGCCTCAGTTTATTCCCTTTTATTCAATAAAATTATTCCACCATTTTTCACCCTCTCCTGTTTCGTTGTTTTATTTTTCCTTTCTAAAGTTTTGTTGTTGAAATTTATGTTTCAAAACAAACAATATTATTATGTAATATTTTTGTTTTGCTTCTGACAACTGCATTTGTTAAGAAAGTAAAAACAATATTACTATGCAATTCGTCACTGGGAAAGTATGCCGGGGGGTACGTGACATGAGTGAAAAATACGAAGATCGCGAAACTGACGTAAAACATGCCACGAAGTTTTTGGGGTGAAAAACTAGTTTGGATGGGAGGGAGTGAAAAAAAATTACCGTCTCAAGGCAGTAGCGATAGCTGACAGGGTTGCGCCGTGCGGTATAGGAGGGATGAAGTAGTGAGTATGGTAGCACGGGGAAGAAGAATTGAAAGAAAGGAGGCGAAAAAAAATAGTAAAAGAGGGTGAAGAGTGAAGAGAAACGGGGTTCAGCTCGTTCCAACAGGTAGGTGCAAGTGTGCGCGCGGGCAAGGTGATTGCAGTTTAAAAGCAATTTTCTTGTCACCTCCGTGTCACATTCTTTCTCAGTCAGGTGGAAACCATTGGCATACAGGCACATGTTCTAGAGACGAGTCTCAGGCAATTTTCGCTATCGCACTTTGGCGCGTTTCTCTGTCTTTATTCTTTCAGTTCTTCTTATTATCTTCAAATTGTTCTGTAACGATTTGAAATTCGAACGTTTGTATCATTTTTTTTTCTCCGTCTAATAAGGGAATGGAAAAATTTTGATCCACTTGAAATACAGATAACGAATGCAATTTCTCATGTAGTCGTTCATTCGAAAGTTAATCTGAAAAAAAATTTAATTATGAACTAAGAAATAATTTTATGTAGGAATAAAAAAATTAGTTGGAAAATTCTCTCTTATATCGGATTATTATTTAATGGGAGTTTTAGTTCATGAATCATTCTGCCCCTGTAGACGCTTTATGATAAATTCTGTTGGAAATTTTATATGAAACATTTGCTACATTTGTTTCACAACATCGAGACCTGCTTCTGAAACGTGATTAAGAGACAACTCGAAACACAACTCTCTCTCGTTAAAGAATATCATGATACAGCTTTAGATGGGAGATAAAAAAAAATAATATAAATAAAAATAAATATTACAAAAGGGGCTTTAGGTCAAGGGATTGTGTAAAGCACAGAAGATTCAATGCAACAAAGAACAACTCTTTACCCCGCTGGCTTACGTTTTGTTGTGTGATAGCTCTGTTCTTTGTTGTTATGCGACTACAACAAAACGTAACGTACGCTCGTTACAAGTAGTTATTTTTATACTTTAGACACAAACAGAACGAGTGAAAAATAAAAAATATGAAAAATGAGTGAAAGATAGACAAATCTCCCTCACTTTTTCTCCCAGACCAAATGACATTTTCAATTGTTTTCGCAGTTGAAGATGGAATATCTTCAACTTTTTAAGTACCATGTTGTTCACGATGAAACTTTTTATCGTTATTCATACTAATATATATTTTTTTTTCTATCTTCTCCATTTTAATTCTACATATCATCTAACTTTTTATTTTTACATTTATCACCGTAGAATAAATTGTATCACATCCCGTGTTCAGCAAACAGAAACATTTTTTATTATACAACCAGAGAATAAATGGTTCTATTCGGAATTATTCATCCTGCTTCCATCCGAGTTGCAAATACCTGGATCAATATGAAGAATATTCCGTTTCTTAGAATCAGTACAACATATGAACATGAAAAAAAGTCTACAATGAGAAAAATAATTTTCCCCCTAATTATAAAACCTTTCAGCTTTTACATATCATTCTTCACGATAGCTCTCTAAATAACTATAACGCAAGAAGAAAAAAAATTACTGCATACAGTTCAACACTATCTTGATATGTAATACGAAGAAGTGATATCGAACTTGCTTCGATACCCGTTTTCATACGCCAAGGGCGAAAACAAACATAAAAAACAAGTACATGACTCGCCCTATCTCTTCTCCACTTTCTGGATTTCTCCACACACAACATTATATCTATCCGTGTAAATAGTTATATACATATACATATCCATGTCTACGTCTACAGATACACTTCATTTCGTCTGTGTTTTGTTGGTTTGCTTTTGCCCCGTATCGCGCGCACACATGGGGGCGCGAAACGTCCGCCTGGCACCGACATTCGTCTACCCATGCCTTGTGTATATATATCCCAAACCCTGTATACTTCGTTCTCTATATCACGGCTTCGCTCTCTATCTTTATATACCATGATACTATTTCTCTGAAATGCAATGCACCGGATCGAGGTCTTTCGATTGGATGGTTCTAACTTAGCGCGTGCATTGTTCGTAGCGTTGGTTCTACTTTCTCACTATCTGCCTCACTGTACTCTTCGTGCGGTTACACAACTTCTCGACTGCGACGTGTTGGATCGACGGATATAAATTTTTTCTTCCCTCTTTTTCATCTCCTTTTATTATATTTGTCACTATTTTTTTCGCCTGTCACATAGAACATATGAACTCGAATAACAATGTATTTGTCTTTACTGTCAAAGGTGTTTTTTTTTCTTTTTTTTTTCAGAAAAAAACATACAAGATGAATAATTGTATCAAATTTTATTTCTAGTTGTACAATCCTTCGTTTTATTTTCCTTTTTCGTCTCTCCTTTTTTTTCCTCGTGAAATTTATTCGACTGTAGTTACAGCTGATGTCTAAATTTAATTCATGATGTAATCTCTAGATTTAACCCGCAAATTTCCTTCACCTCAGTTGGGAGCTTTTAATTTTAATTGTCATGTTACCGTCAGATTGGCCCTTGTGACTTTGATAGCGCATATCTCTGAACCTAAGTCACCCATCTCAACCATTAACCAGTGAATTCAGACGGAAAAACGGCGAATAATCATACAATGACGATGGAAATTTCGTGAAATAATATTATACCACCGTAAAATTCAACTGAGCTGAAAATATGTTATATTGTCGTTTCAACAAAATTCCAACTAAATAAGAAAATTGGTAATAATTAAAATCTAATGTATTAAATGAATGAAATCTAGATAAAACTATCTCGCAATTTGTTTTTTTTCTGTTGTATTTAATGTTTAGAAAAAAAATAATTTCATATTTAACATTTAAATTGTTCTTTGAAACAGTTGAATTGATTAAAATCTGTGCATTGCAGTAGGTTCTCTAAAAACTTCTTTTCAACATACTCAATTGCAGTTCTACTACATATCTATATATCATGAGGTAATGTATATACTCACCGCGGTGATATCTCACCGGAAGTGATTTGTTCCCGCCAACGATTCCACTGGGCCAAGTATAACATCACCCCCGTTTCCATTACTCTAATCTTCCATTCAATTCGCTTTCTCCTTTTGGGTAATGGCTGGGTACTTATCGAAGTGACTTGAGACGGCGTGCTTGCTTCATGTTACCTAAGAGAATATATATACTAAGTATATATACATGCAACTAAATATATAGAGATGAAGACAGGGTGGAAGTAGAGAGGTAGTGACGTCGAGGTGCCAGGTTAGCTCCAGGCGCACAATGAAAAGAGATTGAAAGAAGTCGATAGTCTCGGCGGCGTAACTACCTATACACTATCAGATATTCTCTGTGGGCATTGACTTTGATGAGCCTCTTGCCATGTACATATATTTTTGCATAAATATATGCACAACGGAAATAGAACTCGAAGATTTTCATCGATTGACTCCTAAAACGTTTGCGAATTTTTTTCTAGATTGGAAGTTGGGCCACGAAAGGATAAAAGCAGAGAATATGTGGACTGGGGGAGGTGTGGAGCTTTGACAGCAATGTGAAATATTACTGAGGTTGCAAAATTGTGTTGAAATACAAAACTCGTGATGGTATAGGTATATACAAATCCACATGACGTTTCAATATAGCTTTACAGATCCCGATTCAAACAATGTTGGTGAATAATGAAGAATGCTTTTGTAACATTCGGTTTGATATCATACGGTTCACTTCTGTTTGTAAATTATCTGATTGGATTTTACTCAGCGCTTTTTGATGGAATGGAACCATTTTGGTTTGATCAATTGACAATTTATCATATGTTCTTTGTGAATACAAATTAATTTGATAATCGCCTCATCGAAGTTAATTAAATTATTGGATCCGGTGTCGAATTTTGCTTTTCTTTTAATAAATACCCTCATCAAATCACTCATGAATAACATTTACCAAAAATCGGTTACAAATTAACTTATTCTCTCATTGAGAACCGGTAAATAAAAGTATGAATTATTTTTCACGTATCAATTCATCAATTTCGAGCATGTTGAAGACAATCTGTATTTTCTTTCAATTTATTTTCTATAGACTATTATTTATACGAGAATTGTTGACATCTTTTTTTTTTCCTATTTGCTCGATTAAATTTATCGTATTTAGATATTTCGTGAGCGATACATTGCTGCAACGAGACGAATTGTTTTCCCGGTGCACAACTAGAACTGTGTGTGTACCCAGATGTGTGTGTGTATGGGGGAGGGTCTCTGCATATATACTCGAGGGCGATATCTCTCCTAACTGCAGCACAAACGCAACGTGGAAAACTCGTATGGGATCTCTTGGGCCAAAACAAAGTGGATCAATTCCACCCTGTTTGTCTTTGAAGGGGAAATAAATTTATAGGACCACATAGTGTCGAATACAGAGTTTCGATTCTCGTCGTAACAAAACCCCGACAGACTGAGAGGGATGAAAAGTGGACAAGGTAGGTAGAATGAGAGAGAAGAAGGAACAGAATAAAAGATATAGAGAGGGAATAGTTTACGGCTGGGGAATTGGGCCGATAACTGTGAGACAAATTTTGCAAGTCAACCGTGGACTTGGACGAGGAATGAGAAGAGACAGAAAGGACAGAAACGAATAAATAAAACGGAAAGTAAAAATAGAATGCCAATCGGTTATAAACAATTTTTTTCCTTTATCTCCTACTACAAAATATTGATGTCGTTGAATCATTTTTTTTGAGAACCATAAAAATCGACGCTGCAAATCACCGTGTATATCTATACATATAAATGAATAACATTTTGGTACGTCGAAAAAAAAACTTTCCCATGAATGTAAACCCTTACATTCATGGGCTATATTTGTTTGATACTAATATTTTCTTTCCCCTTCATATCATTCTCCTTTTCCTTTTTATTATATTTCACATTCACCTGTACCCGGTTTACGTATTTCAACGAATTCATTGGACCGTTGGTGTACGAACAGAAAAGTAAAGAGAAACAAAAGGGGCGAAAAAAAATGAAAAAATACATTGTTGTTTCACTAATGCATGTTGCAGTTCCACACAGATGTAAAAAAATTTTGCTGCCAGGCATATTCGACCAATAGTGCGCATAATCATATTTTTGTTTTTCACTTTTATATTGTGGATAAAAAACCCTTCCAGATTGAAACGATAACAAAAGATTCATAACGATGAAGTTTTGTAATGAAGCTAGAAGAGAAAGTTCAATTTTGAAATCTCTTGAAAAATTATCACACTCGTTTATACGATAATCTCGTTATTAACTTCTGGTAAAAAAATTATTTTTCATTCTACAATCGTATATATGTATAGAGTGAAGGGGAATTGTGTGACGCCAGATGCCAACAGAACGCTTTAGTTACCCTATAATATAACGGTCGTTATCGCACGGATCCTGAGTTATAATGTTCACGTCATATACTTTTAACTCTGCCTAAAGAAAATTGTTCTGTGAGATCATTAATCATTCACGTTTATAAAATACCATTCTTCATTATAATATTTGATATTATATACACATAGAATATTTAATGAGATAAAAACTGTTATTTATCTTCTCATAAATCATATCTAACCGAAGGGAAAGGATGAGAAAAAAAAACAAATAGAATACAAAATAAATATCAAATAGAAAAATTAAATATGAAAATTAAATGGCACGTCTAAATTCACAACGTATTCATTTCTACCTTTGGTTTGGTTAATCCATTCAAAAATATCTCTCGTGTAAAACTGTTACATAACAACAGTATGAACATGCAAATGAGAATCCATGGATATGGTGGGTCGCATGATAATTCAGAAATTCACAGAGATATTCAAACTCACTCTGTGTATTTGATACCAGACCCGCGACGCGACGTCTATCAGGAAGTTTAGTTATGGAAATATGTACAGATGAATGTCAGGATATAACAATAATGTTCAAACGCAAATTTGAATACATAGAAACACTTTTGCATAACTAATAATCATTCAATTATTTCATTATCTCAAGACGGAAAATATGACTTGATTTTTCATAACATTAAATAATTGATTGCTACTAAAATGATACATTTTTTGGTATACAGCATGAGAGAGAATTCATAACAATTCATGATTGCTCTTGAAGTAATCAACACAGAGAACATTACATTCATTCTCATTGGAATTAATCATATTCAATCAAATTGTCATTTTGGATCGAAAATAATAAAGAAGAATTCTTTGATGCTTCAAAGATTAATATAGTGAATGTTCAGGTGTATTAAAATTTGTTGATGAAATTGGTTTTTGATGGATGATAAAACATAGAGGAAAAATCACTACTGAAACTGAATAAATAAAATAGATTAATTGAAGATAGTTGAGTAAGGTTTCGAGAGAAGATTACGAAGTTCTATAGCATAGGATGGCACTTGAAGGCATACTAAAAGCCATGTACCTAAGATTAACATTCTATGTACAACAAAATTTCTGTCTTGATAGAACCGCATCATAAGTGTGTACTTGCATTGTATGAGCAACTATTTCTAACGCAGTTTCATTATTATAGTTCAAAGAGCGAATAGCGAGTTAGGGAGATGAATGGAGCTATGCCGATGTATTCAAGCCTTGTATACGGCTCGCTACCCCTTCATTGTTTGCATAAATTAATTCTACCAATAGTACATCAGCATGATAAAATGAAAATTGGCAATCAACTTCGGTTAATTATTGAACAATTATGGTTCAATATTCTGTGATATATATATATATATGATGGGTAGGAAGATTTAATAACTAGATTTAATGAGTAGAAAAATATTTTTTTTCTCCTATTTATTTTATTCCACTGTAGTCAAATGTCGTAATATGCAGTTGCACTGCTACTGGATTTTCTCACGCTCTTTACACATTCTCCCGTCTCCACCCACTCAAACTCCCACTCTCACTTCCACATTCTCGAGGGGATAATATACATTTTCGTGCAACTAACTTAAATAGTAAAGTTGAGAATTTTGCAGATTGAAGCACGAGCAGTGTAATTCCAAACTTGTGCTTAAAATTGTGTTACTTTAAAAGTTTAATCATGAAATAAATATGTAAACTCGGTAAAGTTTAATAATGTTTTGTCCATTGAAAATTTATGAATAATATATAATAGTTTCGATGGATTTATTTGGATAGCAGTGAAAGGTAGTGGGAGAAGAATTAATTGCGATAGATGAACTACATAACTAAATGTATTGCGGTAGAATTTTTTTTTCGTGCTTCAACGCTTGAGGGTTTTTTTAATTCAGTGGACAATGCGTCGCCACTGTGAAATTCCCTGGTGGTACTGATCTGTTCTTTTTTTTTTCGCACCACGTTCGTTTTTGCCTATTCCTTTTTTATGTGAATCTTGCTATACTGTGTAATTCACGTGGGCATTTTTTTACCTCCATGTTCGACGCCACAATCGAATCAAGCTTTTTTATCTCTAATCCTATCTGCCTCGTGCAGTAGATAATGAAACAATAATGGATGGTACTCTATTCTTCAGTTTTAATTTTCTATTGAAAATATCTCTCTGGTATATCCAAGTAATTTTTCTTCCCTTCAATATTTTGCTTGCTCTCATTTATCGTAAAAGTGGAATATTGGAAAATATTTCATTCCAAATTTTGACAGATGGATTGTTCTCTTTTGACGAAATGAACTGGAAAAAAAGCTTTTTTTATGAATGTCGGAATATGACGAACTAATTATCTTTTCTCAACGTGAGGCAATTTCATCAGAATGAAGAGAATTACAATAACGCAGCTGGGAAAAGAATGAAAAAGGGGGAAAGGAAAATGGAATCGTTCGTGAAATAATTGCGAATGATAAAAATAAGTTGTGACAATATATGAAGAAATTTGGAACGAGTTTTTAGATTGTGTTATAGTAACGCGAACATGGCAGAGAGCTTATAATTACGCAATTATATACATCGTGAGTGGCATCCTCTCAACGAGACAGAGAGTGAGTGAGATAAAAAAGGGAAGGACTAGGTGGTCTATAAAATTTTCTTTCATTTTATGCGAAAGAGCGAAATAATCTTGTGCTACACCCTCTGGGCCACCGGCTAATCACACTAATATCCCAGCACTCGGGTGGAGGATTATTCAAATTTAGTGCGAATGGGAACAAACCAACAGAGGAAAAGAGAGAGAAGGGAATTAGAGGGTGAGGAAACAAAGCGGTCGAAGGGAAGGGAAACTAAACATAGTGTGGTCAAATTGAGAGAGGAAATATAAAAAAAAAGCAGAAATAAATAAAATTCCAAGAAAATTCTGTGGCTTAAAATTCTTTTTAATGTAATATTTTTAATTTATTATAGGTTATAAATTTTTCTTTATTGTACACTTGGGGGCTGCGATATAATATGTACGACATTCAAGAATTACGATTGCCCTAAAATATTAAACTTTTAAAAATCGCTTTAAAATCTTCAAGGGAAAAATAATGAGTGAGAATTATATTTCGCGTGACTGAAATTGAGCTGGTCTTTTGGGTTAAAAAAAATCCAATTTCAATACTGAAATAATATTCGATTCTTTCCAATGATCTATTTATCCATATTCGAACTAAATAAATAGAGCAGATTTGACATTAATAATTAAACAAACAATAAACCACGCGTAAAGCGAATCCACTATTCGGACATTTTCGTTTGATTAAATGATATTTATTAATGCAGAATGAAAATATTAATCATATTTGATTACCTATTGTGTATATATGCAATTTATTAATTAATTATGAAATCAAATACGCATAATATTTAGTGATTCGTAAAATTTGTGCTTATATTGGCCGAAACGCTTTTTTGCTATTTTCAACACAAAAAGGGCGTTATATCTGACGCATGCAAACTTCCGGTTTCAGTCACGCGATACATTGATAAAAAAAACTTATTGCAGCGTATTTTTTTTTCACAACCACACTGTTTCCGAATGAGGGCATATATTGAATACAAATACGTAAATATATTCGAAAAACATAAATATATACCTCCAGTTGACGGCAAACGCAAAGATACGTGACGAAAATTCGAAAATCATTTACATACATTTACAATAGTTTAGTGCGTAGAAATTTTATTGATTATTGGAATGTGCAGAATATTGCGACCGTATATCTAATAAGAGAGCGAAATATTTTCCAATGGAAAAGCGGAAAAAATAAACGGAAGCTGTTACTCTTTTCCGCCCGATTTCGTTTTGCATAAAAGAAACATGCGAGCCTATAGCGCTCACATTCTTTTTCTTCCCCTTATTCCAATAGAATTTTTATCTACTTCAATTATGCTAATGTAATCACAAAACACTGAGACATTTCGTGTGAGAATTCTCATAAAAGTGTTTTTACTGTTGGCGAAAGCGTCAGGACTCACCACTGGTGGGTTCATAAAATCTCATATGAAGTTGCGGAATCTCAGTGTCGAAGTGTGTGGAATGTCTGTGACATTATCCACTCACGAGCACTACTAACTTTCATTCGTAATAACAGTAACACACAAAATGACATACACATAAATTTTTTTATTCCAATGAATTGATTTTGTTGACATTGGTGATAAATTTAGTTTTATTTTTTGAATCCGGAAATAAAGTAATTGAATTCGATCAAATATATTCACTCTCGTCTGTGCCATGATTGTTTCAGTAGTACGAAAATAGCAGAGAGAAACGATGGGAGAAGAAGAAAAAAAAAAGTTTCGAATAGATTCTGCTAGACGTGACATGACGTCAGTCAGAAGTGTTAAATAATTCTTATCGACCCAGAATCAAAATTATCGATTAATCACCAGTGTTTTATGCATTATCGGATAAAAGATGTAGAGAACAAAAAGTTAAAATCTCCGTGTTGGTTCTAGAAAGCATTGCAGGCAACCAATTCGGAATAACACCACAGCTTTTCTCCTTTTTCTTCTTTATTCATAATGTATTTTAATTTTTCTCTGTATATTTTACTTATCTCTTTTCTTTTTTATTCTCCATCTTCAATATTCTCCCATGGGTAAGTCGTTGAGAGTACACAGTATTGCGAATGTTCGCGCGCATTATGTCAACTCCCTTGGCGAAGAGAGTGGTCAGGAATAAATTGAAATGAAACGTGTGCCGCGGGAAAAAAAAAGAAAACACAAAATGATAATAAATAAATCATGAGAGAATCAAAAATTAGAACGAAAGAATTCGCGGATACGCTCAAAACGACCATAAACGTTCATAGTTAATTACAAGCAACAGTGTCAGATGCTTAATATGCATCGTCCGATCGACTGAAACTCACAATCTCTTATTATTATGCGAAAACGATAACAATCACAAATTTAATTGTCCTGTAATTTTTCTACGTATTTACATTCATGTAGTTTCAAGTGGAAAATATTCATTTATCGGTGGAAATTTAATGTTGCGTGATAGTATGTGAAAAAAATATGGAAAGAACATTGCCGTGTTGTCGGAATTATGTAAGCAAAAATAAGACGAAAAAACAAACGAGAATGAAATGATAAATAAAAAAATATAGGGAGGTACAAAAAAAGGAGTGGAATCTCGGATATTTATTAGATAAGTTAAAAGTGCTTTTCGAGTAAGTTTAACCCAATATATTGCTGTGGCAGCCATGAAAAGTATCACAACTCCCAATGGCGATATAACCTCACAACGCGCTTGTACGTTAACTTGGTCATATCAACAAATATATATTGATATAATTTAAACAAGAAAATATGGCCATCTCCATATTTTCATGACGGATATTATAAAATAGTAAATGTGTTTAATCACCACTTTAATTTTATTTGCTCGTTTTGGTCCGTACAATATGCTCATGATATTCAAAATGATTTAATTATATAATTAAAAGTCGATTATATTATCGGAGAGCTTTTGGACAGGTCTGTCACTCGAGTGTTTCAATTTGTACGCTTCGTGTTGACATGAGAGAATACACATTACAATTAATTCCACAAAATACACCATTTTAGTTTCGGGAATATCACGAATATGGTACGTTCGCTGTGGAAAAAAAACTTGAGTAATTGAGAGAAATGAATATATTGAGTAGGGAATATTGATTAAAATTTGATTCATTTTGAAAGATCAAACTTTATGAACCTCCTATTTTCATCCTACTTTTTCGTTCTTTGTTTCACTATTATTTTCATTTTTAAACAAACACACTCTCGTTGCATTGCACATCATTTGCATGTGGATTTTTCATTCTACAGCTTATCAAAACACACATGCATGCATGAATATTTATTAATATTTTTTTTTCCCTCCCTTCACATTGCAATGAATAATAAAACAAAACAAAAAATAAAAAGCAAAATTGCCACATCCATTTATTCAATGGCAAATGGATCGCACGCGGCAATTTGAATTATCAATCGAAAAGCTCACGTTCGATTCGTGCGTTTTGAAATCTATCCTCTTATATACATTCACAGTATCTATACACATGAATAGTGAGGGGTTGAAATCGCGAATGGTTGCGTGATAGTACAGCACGGAATATATGTACAGCGATGGTGGTGGTGGTGGTACTGGCGGGTCGACGAGGTGGATGAGGTCGACATTTGCATGAGAATGTCTCTTGCAGTGAGAACGGAGACTGGCTTTTACTGCGATGCTCAACTACTCATGCACCACGTCCACACAGAACGAAAGACTTATCCAACTACCTCTCTCTCTCTCACTCTCTCTAACACACACGCTTTTCCTCGCTCATTCATTTCCCCCTCGTTCTCTTTCACTGTGGCTGACGTTTGCTAGCAGCAAAGTTACACATCGCACAGTCGCAGCATTTATTTCACCCTCACACACGGTTTTACGATTGTATTTTACCTGGTTCAAAACCAACGATGAATATACAATTTTATTTATTTCCTTTTTTTTTTACATCTCCATTTTTTTTATTTATATATTATTTCTTGCAACTACTAGTATGGATGGTCCAAGTGACAGATATATATTCTGCTGCTTCAGTCCATAAGATTTTTTATATTTATATGTGAATAGTGAAAATAGAGACGTATGTGTGTGAGAATAAATGAACGTGGCAGGAGCTTTTATTTAGTTCATGTCGAAATTTTCCACTCAGGTAGAGGTCTGCAACGAAAAACGGAACAGGCGTGGCGGATAGAAAAGTTTTATGGTGGGTGTGTTACGTGGTTGGAAAAGTTAGAGTGAGATTCATATATGGATGGATTCCACCCATTGAATTATGTCCTGTATGAACGAATATGGGAAGGTGAACTCAATTGAAATGGCACAAAAGATTTTGACGTGTATTTTTTCTTCTTTTATTATATAATTTGCGTCAGAATCGTAGAGAAGTTAATAATTCAGGCGAGTTCAAATCAGAATTTAGTGATGCAAATTATTCAACAATAGCAGAACAAACTTCAACTTTCTTTTTAATGATCATTTCCACTCTGACTATCATCACACGACAACTTTGGATAGAATTTTTGACAGATTTGCAGATAGATTTCGTGAATCTCTAATGAAAATAAAAAGGATCAGCTTTAATGTTGAAAATTATACTGAATGCTAAATATCCAATGTTTCCGCCATAAATTTTGCCGACGATAACGACGATAATATTCTGTCAGATGAGGGAGAGGATATTTCGAGACAGAAGAGACGATGAACACTTTTATAAGCTTTTTATAAATTAAATCCAATATTTTAAACTTCCTAATTATGACATGAAAAAAATTGATGGCTCAATATTTTTTGTATAAATATAATTGACAGGTCTCTCAAATAGTTCACTCATCATTTCTCATAGTCCTGATATAAATCTTCAGAATTTATACGGAAGAATAAACGTATTTCCTAAATACCTCTTGATTGAAGTCACAATCCACTTGAAAAATTAAATTTTAACTTTTATTTTTGTTTTCAGAATTATTTACTTGCTATACAATCATTTCATTATTATTTGGTTCATTCACACAACATATCTAGGGGAATGAATAAAACTTCTCTTTTAAAACCCACAATCAACGTCATCATAAATAATAATGAAAAATGAAAAATGAGACAAAATAAATTGGCAATACGTCACATTGATAATTAAAGTTGTACAGAATATCAACGAGAAGAAAAACGAGGCATGAAACAGTGAAATTAAATTACTCGGATCAATCCCTTCCTTTGGAGTGATGGATGATTCGGGAATAACATTTTCGAGCGATACAATACGCTCACTGCACCCGTGAAATACAGATAACCATAAAACAAGTGGAATAAATATATACGTAGACATATAGTTGTATGAAAAATATATATTTTTTCGTTTTCTCTCGCTATTTTGATGCTATCACTCACCCACTAGTCATCGTTTCCGGGGAGTGGCAGCAGTTGATGGTGCGAGCAAATGCAGGAACGCTACAGCGAGTGAAGAGGAAAGACAGTGAGAACGAGAGAAGTGTGTGAATTCAAAACAAAAACAATTGTAGCTTGATAAAATCCAGTCAGATGAACGATATCGTATTTATTCACACCGACACACGAGCAATATTTGTAGAAAATAAAATATGAATATCGTTATAATTCCACATTGTTGTAATATTAAATAGTATTATTCGATATAGCAAGATTATTAATGCATAAATTCAATCGTCAAATTTCAATTGATGATCAAAAAATATGGTAGAATGAGTCAGAATATAAAAAAAGTAAAATAGTAAATGGAATAAAATAAAATATGAAAAGTATACCAGCATTATTATCTTTTTTTCAATTCGAGGGACGATAAAGTTTGACGTTCAATCGAGCGAGAATAATTATGTTGCCTACAGTTGAATAACAGTGTCGATTCAGTGCGACCGTGTGTAGATTTGTTGAAATATATGAATAAATATATATATATACATGGGTGTGTACTGTATATGCACATAGATAAATAAATGAATTATAGACACAAGCGATTTTTGACGCAGTGACACGGAATGCAACCATATTAAATTTTCTCTTCTAATACTGTATAATGCAAAGCAAATTTATTTATTTCAATTCATGTGGAAATGCAAAGCTGTGAATAAATGTTCAAAGCTTTGACTCGAGCTCAATTATTTTATTTTTGTTTGATGTATTTATTTATTATTATCAGTGGTATCATTAGATCATTACTTGAAATCGATATGCATGAAATCGTTTATGTGACTGATGTGTTGAGACAGTACATTCTGACCCAATTTTCATGATAATCACGGAGTCACGCGATTGAATAGTTTGAATTGGACCAGTATAATGGGGTAGGAAGGTGAAGCTGTGTATGGCGATTGCACAACGTAAATTTATAATGCCTATTCTAGTTTGCGCCTCACAGACATTAGATTTGTATGTATGTATTGAACCGCGTGTGTATAGCGCATCACGTGCGGTCTGCGTGTCACGACATCTATCATTAATTCAAATAGCTCGCGATTATCAAAATGAATGTCAAATTTCACATACGTGAAATTTTCTGATCTCAAAATCGTGAGTGCTAACAGCATCCGACGAATATATCCAGGGAATGAATCACTCCGTGGATAAATGAACAGGAAATTCCATGGCAAGTTATGTGGGTGAAAAAAAAGGGAATATTTTGTGGTAGATTAATTAAGGAAAAATTTGGTTGCGTATGATAAGCAGCCAATTGGTGTTGAATGGGGAATGAATAAATATTTTTATTTCAAATGAAAAGCTGATAAATCTGTTTCATCCTGCGGTTGTTGATATTTAATTTTTTTTTTATCTTTTTTCATGTTGGTTTTGTGGGATGCGGTTTATTTTGTACTTTTTTTCATTGTTTTTCATTTGGTTTTAGAGAAGAATCATCGAATAATTAATTTCGAGATTAGCTGTCAACATTTAATGGATCACTTCAAATATTACACTGTAAGAATGTTCAATTTGAAGATATAGAATGAAAAGTTTGTATAATTATTATTGACACACAGCAATAACTTTGAAACTATATATTTCGTTATTATTTAAAGTATATTTTCATTTTTATAAATGCGTTCATCATTCAGCATAAATAAATTCAGTACAACTAAATGATGATAAATGATTTTATATTTCCATTTATCGATATAAGATATCAATCAACGAGGCGCATCTCGTATGAAGTTAAGCGATCAATTGAATATTTACGTCTGACCTGTACGTTCGTAGAATAGATGCCTCGTAAATTTATAGAAAATTGCCACTTACTGTTATCCCAACAACTGGGACGTGCCGTACCCGATGGAATATCTTTGAGATGAACGAGAAAGTTGCACGTTTGATCGAGGCTAGAGATTGTATAAGCCAAGCTCAAAGAATATTTCATCTTGTATATCGCAGCTTTACAACTGTGTTTTCGCTAATATTTGGTTGCGGGAGAGTGAGAGTGAGGGAGAGGGAGAAAGAAAATAATAGAGGAATTGCAATTACAATAACTTAACATAAATTGTTCTTTTCTCAGCTCTTAAATATTTTCCATCAGACAAAAATGTTCTCTGTTTTGGTTGTTTTTCGCTTAATTGGAATGATTTTTTTTCTCGTGCACTGGTTTATTTTTTCAGTTTTTTTTTCAATTTACTGCGTCTCTCTACGTCTAGTCGATTTTTATCGTTTTGTAGATATTTACGAATGGCCTCTATCCGCAAGCTGTATTTTCAGTTCGATCAATACTCCTGCGAAAACACTGAACTGACCAAAAATAAACGTCTAAATCCGTGAAAATTTAACACCGTAACTCTTTCACCCTCCATTCGTTCTGTTCTATCTATATCTCTCACCCACTGTTTCTCACCGCCCGTCCACACTCGCACAATTTCTTCCAACTTGCCCTCGAAAAACTTTTACATTCAATTCGTAAAAAGTTCCTGGGACATTTAGCAACAAAATAAGTGGCAAACGAAGTGAATATAAATAGCGAATATCATTTTTCAATCTGTAGAATGAAGTATTGAAACATCTCCTCTCAAATATAGAGCCATATACAAATGAACAAGAAAAATGTTTCTAATGTCATTTGCAGTGTAGAAAATGTGCAGTCTATCGGATTGTAACTTCATATACAGATATATATATATATAAATAGGACGTTACATTTCGAAGAGTCCAAGCATGGGAGATTGGTGGTATAAGTGTATTCACACATATCCGCTTATCATTTCCTTTTCATCTCCCTCTCTATCTTGGTCTCTCAATTTCTCATGACTATTCGTGTATATTTTTTCTACCTTTTCGTTTCCTCATTCGTTTTTCCTCACACCCGATGTCTCCCCAAGATTCTCCGTCAATTTCCCGTATGTATCCACATGCACACACATAAAATACATATGTATGGATATTGAGTGGACGCACTGGAGAGAATATTTCTCCTTATCAGTGAGTGGCAATGGTAACTCGTGTAGAAGGGACTTTACGATAGTGAGATGTATATACAGATGGAACCAAAGTCACTACGAGAATATTCTAGAAAGTCATTAAGATAACGTTTTGGTTTACTATTCGATTGTCACATATATTTATGTATTATATAAAGTTCGAAAAAAAATTTATTGTCAACAATTTCTGTAGCACGAGAGCAAGTGCATCTAAAATGCAAATCACATTTAATAGTTGAGCAGATGATATGGATCGAGATATTACTCGAACAATCTACTCTGATTGCATAGCTGTATGATGACGAAAGTTTTGATATGTAATATCCTATGGGAATATTTATGACGTGTCGAGTTACCCATATGAACTTGTTAGCTACGTATATAACATTTAATTAAATGAGGGATTTAAATCCAATTTAAACTATTTAATGAACTATCGATGGATTTCATTGTTGTAATTTGGTCGTTATATCGTAAAATGTTTTTCTGTACTATTCAATGTTGAATATTGTCATGAGGATGGTGCAGGGAGCTAGAGATGTGGAACAAGGAAGGATTAATTTGGATGATGGAAGTTCAACTTATTTTGAACAGGATTCAACTGGCATGATATGTAAGAATTCAGTTCTAGTATGATCTATTTGGGTTGCATAGACAATTTGATTTTTTTTGTAGAGTGTTAGACGATTTTACGACATTTGAATTGTCGAGAAAATATAGAGACGTCATTCTGGGGTTAACAAAGAATATTTAAAAGTTAGTACAAACTTGACCGCGATTGTTGGATCCTCGTGATCTAACGTATTACATTATTCATGTACCGATACTCAGTTTTGAACTACAAAGCTTCTTGTCATCACTTCGATAAAGCTTAAAAATAAAAAGAAAGGAAAGGAGCAGTATGGAAACTTTATCAGGTTCTCTATGTAACCAACCCCTGAGCCATCTATTTATGGACAAATATATAGAAGCGGTCGCAAGTTTTCCATACTGCATCATATCAACGAAACAGAGCCAAAAAAACGAAGCAACAGAAAGAACAATTCATGTTTTTCTCAAATACCAGGAAATGCTACGCATCAGTCCAAATAATTGTCCGAGCTTGATGTAAATAAACTTTTGCCACCTAAATCGAACCAATCAGAAAAAAAAACCAACAGTAATTCACTTGTATTTGACAAAAAAATGTGAATTAAAACTTCATTCCCCTCATTCAAGTGATAAAATTGTCTTAAATAAAGTTCGCTGGATTTATGTTGAACGATTTTTTTCTCAGAGTATACCAACGTCATAGGATCATATAAGAGAGTGAAACAACCAATGAAGAAAAAAAAATAAGTAATAAAAAAATAAGATTATCAAGAGTAAAACGAAAAAGATCGAGGTTAGGTCGCAAAAGGACATTTACAGTAACACCCCAATGCACATAGGGATAAAACCGGAGGATTTCTGGCGGGTATGTGTCTGGCAAGGATTGTGCTTGCACGCCCGCAAAGTAATCCATGCCAACGAGGACAAAGAGCGTGAGGGGTATAAGGTCGAGGTGTTCGCATACACGGCTTGTCTTCAACGCCCCTCTAACTCTTTCCCACCCTTTCGCTCTCCCATTCTCTTCCGTCGTGCTATAACAATATTTAGTAGGTATAGAATGGGCAAACCGAGAGTATCACTAGATGTCTCTGTATAACTTCTCGCTGGCAACACACAACCATGACTGAGAGACTTGGTGCTTGTGACTCAAATGCACGACAAGAGCAAAGTCTATGTGATCCTTCTTCCCTTTATATCATTCTCATTCTCATACACTCTCACTCTCATCGCATGAGAGATATGGCCATGTATAACTGGGTGCTGACATTGCGAGAGGATAAAAGCTCTTTTACACCTCACATACCAACACTAACGACAACCCATGTTCCTTTACTTTGTAACATTCACACTGGCAAACGATCCTCGAGCGTTCGTAGTTACGAATAATTATACATGAACTAATTTCTTCAGATATTACTCACAATCGTATGACTTCAAATGATATTTTTTCTAATAAGTGTTTTCCTCTTCTAATCATTTCTCTTTACACATTCCTAATTAAAATAGATATGTGAAAAGAGATTGTCAACTAATCAATATTCAACGATCATATTTTGTTATTCCTTTCTTGTAAACTATTGTCTTTGTGCAAAGAAAAAGTTTAATATGGATGTTTGAACAAGAGGTTTTTTTTTTATTATTGCATTCGGGTCAATTTGGACAATTGTCATTGTAGATATGGTTTCTGGAGAGCTTATAAATGCGGACATACTTCACATAACAGTGTGGTCCGTGTTCCCGGTAGTTGGTTATCGCGGCGTAATATTACTGGAAAGCGAAAACTTTGTTTGAACGCACATATAACGCTCGCATATATTGCTATGACACACATCAACGGAATAACTTTCTACAGTTTTTGTTGGATTTTGCTATACGGTTTGGACGTTGTGAAATGTTTGATTTCAACTGTACTATCAACGATGGAGATGTATGAGAATTCAAATGGGATGATTTTGTCTATATGTATAGTAGATTCTGAGAGGATTTTATAAAGAGAACGGAATTGAAATAATTCCATCTGGAAATCCAAGGATTGTTGTAGACTAATGTTGATAGTCCAATTGTTGATTTTGTTTGATTAACATTCTATCGTGATTTAACACATTCAACTCTTCCTTGCATTTAAGTTTATAGATTTGGTTTCAATTAAATTGGGAACACGAGTAAAAATTTTGATGAATTTGGTTGGAATGTCATACGCAATTATGTCAAATTATTTCCTGCTACAGTTATTTTTATTCTGATACTCTGCTTCGTGTGCAGTATGTTGGTTTTAATTAGAGAGAACGAGTAGTGGTTGGGTATGTGGTTTAGTTGCTGGGCTGTGTACTATAATGATCTAAGGATGGTAGTGGTAACAGAAAACATGTGGTGGTTTTCATGGTTTTCAAAAGTATTCGATGAAAACACTCGCTGTAATAGCAAATATAGTTATTTCTACGTTCACAACTTTATTCGTTTGACTTCGGGCGCCAATTAAAAAAATAGTGGACCGGGTTCAAAGATACGATGGCTGAAATAGGTGATATGGATCGCTGCAATTTTAGTACATCGTTTTATAGTTTACATCGCATCAGTTTATAACTATAGAAAATGGAAAACATCATCCGGAATCAAGCCCGGCACACGTCAATGTTTTAGTAAGCCGATTGAGTATCGATTATGAAGAATAAATAAATGCATCGAAAGTGGATTAGAAAGGGACTGTAAAACACAGAGCAGCGGAATATTTTTTACATTTTGTTAACTCCTAATTCTTCCACATTGAATAAGCATCAGGATATTACTCGGGCAGAAAGCTACTACGGAATTATTAGGATTCGTAGTTAATCGCAAGTGTTGGCATCGGTCCAGCCGAGATTTCGCTACTGTTATTCGTCAAATGGGATTATTACAACTGGCTGACATAATATTTCAATAACCAATGGAACGATTGAGCTTTCGATGATTTTTTTGTTGGTAAATAATATTGTAGATAATTTTTTTATTGAAATTCCAACAATCGTGGTCATTGACCATTAAGTTAAGGGACTCGAGATTTAAAGATGAAATCTTTGGATATTATATAAGAAGTCACGAATAACCTCGAATCACAACTGAGTAGGATCCCTCCTTAGAATTCCGAACGAGTAGGGTCGTGTGCTCGACGGAAGAAATACGGGGAATTGGAAATGAGGCGAAGGAATAAGAAGTCTGAAGAATTGAGTAAAGGCCATGTCTTTTGTACGCCTATATATGTACATGGATATCACTGGTTCTTGCAGTTATTTGGTCAAACTTGTTTGTACAAGGATGAAAAATAACAAAAGAAATACAAAATATAAAATTGATACAGTTGATGTAATCACACCATATCCGCAATGAATAAATCAACAAGAGACTGAATACTGCAGGAAAAAATAGCAACTCTACTTCACTTGTTACAACTGTATGTAGGACAAAACAGGAGTGAGTTGACTTGGCACGACAATTGCGTTGACGCGACCTATGCAATGCGCCTTGTAAGCCAGTTCCGTCGTTTGTATGGTGTAGCACGTACAACACAACCGATGGAACAACACGACGAGAAGAAAAGTAAAGAGTAGACACTGCACGACCATCCCAGCAGTGCTCGCGCGAGACAAAGCTCATGGTTGGAAGAAATGCTTGGTTGTGAGTATAGTACACTAGGAAGGAAGTGAAAGAAACCGTTGGAGTTGTCATTGGAGTTATAATAGCCAGGCTACGATATTTTTACTAAGAGTAAACGACCACGATTTCCCATTATCTGTTATAGGATTTCCGGCTGTGGGTTATGTAATGTTGATAATTGTTGTAGAAAAACGGAAAAAAAATGCACCCCGACATTTTCTATCATTTGTGTCAATTGAAATATACAAGACAAAAGAAAGACAATGTGTTATTCTATTAATTATCTAATCAGAAATGACAATAATAATTCTTCAGCGAATTCATTGGATCCATCGATTGATAGTCAAATTCATACCACAAAAATATACCAATATGACCGCTACTTATAGCCATGAATTTATTTTGGTAGCATTAAACACCAAACTGATGAATTATATTCATGGAAGTTCGATAATGGATCGACCAGTTAAATTCAAAGCCCTATCATGCAATACCTGAGTTCACTACCACCACTATGCACTCAATACACACTCGTTCTTCACTACATGTATCCAAAAAACCATATAGCACCCCAATGCTGATTTATTGTTGGTTCGGGCGCGAGCCGAAATGCATTCTCATGAATATTTCAAACGCAGTGGCGATGCAATATCGCCTCGTTCCTCAGTCTCGGCAATCCCGCAAGCGACTCGCAACTTCGGAAATCGATGACGGCTTAATCCACTGGTTACATACAAACTATATGTCTCGATAACGCGTGCAGTTAACGTGTATGATCGCAACGTAGAACATTCCATAAAAATTAAATGATAAACGCCATATTTCATATTCGTAGTAATTATAAAAATTTGGCCATCAGCTAATTGTCAATAATAAATGCCATGCATTTGTGTGAAATATTAATCATCCTGTGATTAAAATGGTACGATGTATCCTCCTACAAACACACATGGTGTCCCAAGCAAAATTATATACCGATATTGATGCAAAAAGCCAGTCAAGAAAATGTGGATCAAAGTCTTGTCACGTAAATCGAACTAAATCTGCTTTCCCTATTCATCCAAACTTTCTAAATGTAGCGAATGATGGGCGTATTGTGTTTACCAAAAGGCAACCACATAATTGGATAACAAAAAGATATTGTGCTCATTGTATAGAATTAGGATGAATTGATTGAACAGATTCAACCCATGGAGGAAATATACTAACAATACTACAATAGAATAAAAATATTACTCTTAATGAATAATTGATGAATCTTTATCCATTGAATGTAGGTTCAGTATATCAATATATTTACCACTGCATCAGCAGTTACATTCTTGAATACATTTCAATCTATCTAACTTTGTTGTTCGCTCCAGTTAACGCAAATCTGATGGATTATACCTATACGTATATAATATTCATACATATCTATATAGATATGAAAATGCGTTAGCAAAGTTTGTGAAAGAGGGAGAGTTTCGCTAACAGGCTATACCGAAATTTACGGTAACATGACGACGGTGGTGGACCGTATAGCCTTGATCCTCCTTGGTGTAACTCTCACGAAATATGCTAAGTAGAAGTTGTTCTATATGGATATTATATACAATCACTGACACAGGCCTCCAGGCGCATTTAGCATATCTCGTATCGACTGTATACATGTAAGTAGAGCTTTACGAACTGTACAGAATACTCACACCACTATCAGCAATGGTAGTTGTAACAACAGAAGCAGGCGACAAATGCCCGACGGCCAAACCGGATAGATGTTCGACCGTCGTCACTTGCACCAAGAGCTCCCAGAGGTGTCTCATTCTAAACTCAACTTCATGGACATATATTGGTTAATATATATTATATATGCAAATAGTTGTCTATGTACGATCGGATATTATGCAAAATATTTGTCCACATCATGTTCTGTGTATAGGTACCTGTGTATTTGTTGCAGTCGAAATTGGTTGGAAGTTAGGACAGTTCAATCTAGGAACTGGTGATGATGGCGTCAGAATGTAAAATGATATTTGGTGCTGGCTGGATCTCTAGCCTGTCTTTGAAGACATTTTTTTGTTCATGAGTTTATTTTTAATTGGACAATGCAATATTTCATATCTTATTATTTACATCCACAACATTTGTCGATTCATGTAGACATATTCTCAGTCATTGACGAGGATAATTCATTGGAACTTCCACCGCATATACATTTAATGAAGTGTTTGAGACATGTCTTGTTTCTTTGTTGAAATCGATACCTATATACGTGTCTGTTCATCTAGAAGCCACAAAACCAGGGTGACTAGAGGAGAGAGATGAAGTGAAAGATAGGGCACTTACCAAGTTCTAGTATATAGCACCAGTCGAGCTCTAGCCGATTGCCCATCAACTATAGATAACTCAATTCATACGTGAAGACTCTCACGTCTGTTGTGTCGTGCCTTAGCTTCACTTCCATTTTCCATCTAAACACACGCCCACTGATACATTCACTTTTTTTTTCTTATCTGTCTACTTTTTTTTCTTCTCTTCAGTCTGTTCTGTTTCTTTTTTGTCACCTCGCTTTTTTCTCATGAAAGAAAATCCCATTGTCTTAATATACACATACAGTATCATATATTTATTTATTCATTATCTAGTTTTCATAAAATATTGAGAGAAAGTGCGAGTTCAAGATGTGAACTATGGAACACAGTCCATTGATGATAACACAAATTGCTGAGCATTGAGAATCGTAAGAAAATGCCTTCTTTACTAGTACCTTTTTTTTTCCTCAACAACATTTCCGTTAAATTTCTTTTCACGCAAGAATGAGAATGAGAGTGAACGAAAGGAGATAAAAGTGGAAGAAGAAATAGATGATGAGGATGAAGTCGAAGCGAGTAAGGGAGAGAGAAAACAAGGGACCGAAAGTCTTTTTCGAGGCTGAAGAGACGACACACGGTCGACAAAGCACGCCTCGAGAATTTTTGCGCAAAGGAGATGCCACTATGGTCTCTATACTAGATAGGTCAGAGAGTCGAAAGAGAGAGAAAGGAAGAGAAAGGGAACGAGAGGAAAAAGGAATGCTCGACAAGTTCGTCGAGAGCTTTTACTTGAACGAGAGAGTGGAGGGCGAGTGAGTAAAAGGGAAAAAGAGAGCTGGGTCCACGAGCAAAAGTCCGACCAATAAGCCAGAGTTGAATAACGGCATCGCCAAGATTTTTGGCCATGGCTCCAAGAAAAATTCTCTAGTCCATGAAAGCAAAAATACAGTCACAAAGAAATGGAGAAAAATATTAAGATAGAGAGATAGAGAGAGGATAAACAAGATGGCGCGTTGGGACATCTCTGTGAAAAGGAGCTTCATAGAGTCGCTGATTTCAACGAGACTTGATAAAAATAATCCAACTATGTTAACATATAGACAGACCTATCGTGTATATATTTTTTCATGAAAATAGGACGGCTCTTATTTATGATTTCTATCTTCTCAACTTATTCCAGCTCCCATATCGTCACATTTTGCTAATAATATTCCATCAAAATTCATGATCGCCATATAATCCATAGGAAAAATAATTCTGCTCAAAAATAATCCAACTTTGCAACAAGTTTTGTCGGAAAAAATCTGCTATATTTGAAGTCGTCCATCATTTATTAAACAATTCCTCTGCAGCTATTTTAATCCCAGATAAATATTCCCAACCATTTTATTGGAAATATCTATCGTTTATATTGTCACATTGAATTGTCACGTAATGATATTCAATTCAACTGACTGGTACAATTTCCTCTCTCTTTATTTCAATCCCGATGATATATAATATATATAGTCATATATTGACTTGTGGTTACATTTCATCGCGTGAATGACACTCACATAAATTTTATTCGACAATCAACTTGAAATATCTAATAAAAATTGAAAATTTATTCTTTATAATACATATACATATATTTGAATTGGGTTCGTTATGCACAATAGCTAAGATAGAGATTCTCGTTCTCTTAGAGAGGAACATCCAAGCAAATAGACATGAATGTGTATCATGTATACTTCTGCATAGATGTAGTAGAAGTCGACGAATCAGAATGATTCGGTTACGTTGCTCGCATATCAAGCAAGCGAGATTGAAGAGATGTCGATTGGCACGTTCGAGCGTGCTTCGTTCGCGTCTAACGTATCGAGTTACCGCATCCATATATACATGTATATATTGCACGGTCTACATCCGTTTTCTTTTATATATATAATGCTAAGATGGTATGCATTCGTCTTGCGGTTTGGATTCTCGACAACCGATGAAAGACAGGAAAGCGACGACTATACGAATTCCATTGTCAAAGTATATACGCACGAACTGGTTTCGCTACATTACCATTCGCATATGATTTTATTTCAATGTGTAGATATTCACACCAATTTTTGATATGTTCCTGTTGTATTTGAAAAGAATGATGATTGGTTTCACGTTCATTAATGGATAGTTATTGGAAACAGATTATTTATTATCATCATTACTTGGTTTTTGATATATTTATTTGATCAATTAATTTTATGTTTGATAATGCTACACTCCTAATTGGCTATCTGGATTGCAATCAATTATTATCAATTCCGACAGATGAAAACTAATTGTGATATTATTTTAATATTCAAGTATTCGTTGGATTTACTTGAGAGAGAATATTAGCCAATGGTGTTAATGATAAAATTGATTCATTTCAACTATCCAATGAATACTATTGGAAATTCTTCTAGTGTATGATATCATAATTGGATTTGTGGTGTTTGTTTGGTGGTTGCATTGGTTCTTCTTCTTCATATCAGTGAAAAAATGTGGGGTGGAATTTAAATTTTTGATCGAGATTTTTGAACTGGTCTTCGGTGAAATATGCACATGTAAACATTTGTTAGTCGAGTTTTCTGGTTTGATGAACGTTTGATATTGTAGCACGGTAGAATCGTTAAATGGTGAAATGAATTATGTAAACAAAAAAATTAAAAAAAATGAAGAAGATTTGAATTAAATGATTGCAGAATTTTTCCATCGGTTGTATGCAATAGTATGTACTGATCTTTTTATCTCACTTGGATTATCGTAGAACAAAAAAGCGTGACAAAACGTGACAAAAATGGAATGGTCATTTGATATGCTTGAAATGTTGGACAATCGATTGATCGACAACTGGAACGACGACAATATTTGTTCACTGTGGTCCCAAAAAAATGGAGTAAAAATATGAATGAAAAAAATAAAAAAAAACTAGTAATCACATAATAGCAGTTGATGGAGAGGAAATTTTTCACCGAGTATATAAAGACTGTGATTTGATCGATGAGATGTCAGTGAATGTGAACCAGCTAAAGGACCCATTCGATTCGAAATGTTATTGAAGGTGAACTGACAAAAATATATGAATTTTCTTTCTTTTTATCTCTTTCAATACTATTTAAAGATGACATTTGATCGAATTACTGATGAACAAAAGAATAAATATTTGCTCCAACCTGTGGCTGCTTCTCCAGAGCTGCATTCAATTATCATCTAACAATTCATTCTTCTTTCGGTTCCATACAGTCAACAGTAATACTCGCACTATTGTCAGTGTTGGCAGTAGAAAATTCCATAGCAGCGCCACATAAAGCACATTCATTTCAACATTTTCATGGACCTGTAGAAGGTGATGGGGTAGAAGTAACGTGGAAAGATAAACATGGGCACGAGCACGTCGACTATAAAGCACATCCAAAATACAAATATTCTTATGGTGTTGAGGATCATCACACAAAAGATTTCCACGGTCAAAAAGAACATCGTGACGGTGAGTCAATTGATAAATCAAACAATTTCATCAATTCCACAGCAAAAAAAAATACAAGAGATAAAAAGTAATTCACTTTCTCTTCCAATCTTACAAAAAAATCTTTCAGTTCTGATGTTTTATTTCTCAATCTTGTGTTTGATTGATTCTATGTATTCATTTCTTTTTTTTTTCTTGCCTTTCGTAATCAATTCTTTATTATAGGCAAGGACGTAGCTGGCGAGTATACGATTCACGAGCCCGGTGGTAATGTCAGAACAGTCAAGTATCATGCTGACCATCACGGCGGTTTCCATGCTTTGGTACACAATTCCGGCGGAAACGACCACTCCGGAGGTACCTATGGTGGGCACGGGCACGGGCACAGTTGATAAATCATTGTATATTGCACAACCACTATACTGGCCTCATGCGCCAACGGCCGTCGTTGATACGAATCGTTATTAATCGTTTGCGATCCTATACGACGTCGAGTTGTCGTCTCTCTCGTTGTTATATCGTGACTCATTGTTTTTGTTTTTACTTTTCTCCTCATTGTAGCTGCTAATAAATTGTTTTCCTTCGCCAAGCCAAAATGTTATTATTTCCTATTTCCTTTCTTCTATTTATTCATACAAAAATAGGGAGAAGAAAATTCCATTAATATTGAACCGAATTATGGAATGAGAATTATTCTCCCACAATGCATGATTTTATGCGGGGTAAAAATAGAAGGAGAAAATAAGTGAATGTTATAGAGTCACAAGGTATTGCATGAATCTCAATATTTCCAACTACATTAATATGAAATTTCATGCCGTCTTTTTTTCCTGAATAAATATTTCATTCATTGGAATTTTTTGTCTTTATATAAACAGAGAAAGTTGGTGTTATGAATCATTATCGATAAATTAAATGTGATTATGATCTGAATGAAAAAATTATGTTGTACCATTCCATAATTCATCAAGAATGTGTGAGTAGGCACCAAAATAAACATATCGGAATAGCTCCATTCATTAAGTATTCATACTCGGAATTTATTAATTATTCACTTCTCTTCCGCTCCAAAATTATTCGAATGGAATAATTTCATATAATATTACCATTCATTGGACAATAAAAGTTGATATAAACTTTTGGGTTTACTCAATGCACCGAAGCTCTCAATAATAGAACATTTTTACACTGATATTTTAAAATCTGTTACATCTATAATTGCAATGTTTACTGCAGGTCTTCTGTTTTGAAATCGATAGTCTGACGTTATATTTATGTTTACCAAATCTGTTAGGAGCTTTTTACTCTCACCCTGTGTAAGAATATCAAATTCCACAAGATCTCTGCTCGTCTGATAGTAGTAAGGCAAAGTAACACGACGACTGAGATGAGACGACAGAAAAGTGTAGTGCTCCTTTTATCCTGCATCTACTGCGCGAGTAGAAAAATTGATGTTGACGAAGAATGAACGAGGCAGAATAAAAAGGTGGAGTAAATAAAGGGAAGAAAGAAATACAAAAAAAAAAATGAGAGAAAAAAGAAAATGTGAGCTAGGAGTAAACGAATATAGTGGCTGTCTCGATAGATCTTGGAGCTTCCTTCCATTTTCCTTCCTTTCATAGCGGAAAAAAGATGTACTGCTACTGCATTGTTATACTTGAGATCGATACATAACCAAAGTATATATAATAACGGACTTGTCAATTTTTCCGGGTCAGTTGTATTAGATGAAATGAAGAACACAAAAAAGAAGAAACGAAATAAAAAATGAGGCTATTAAATAACAAGGTCTGAGTTCTTCGCTATTTTAATCCTATTGAACAAAGGAATAATGTAAAAGTGATATAGAAATGAATAAAGTGAATCACCACTCATACATCAAGGGTTTACATTAATTGGAGTAAAAAGCCATTAGTGACAGAAAGATGAAACCGTTGGATAAATATAAAGGGCTAAATTAAATTATGTTCTATATTTTTATATCATTAATTATATTCCACATTTTTCAATCTTCCAATGTGATTTTCCTTTCTTTTTTTAATCCTTTTGGGAATTTCTTCCATCACTTCTGTTTGTTTGCTGATCTGAGTCACTATGTGTCTTCAGCATACCCAGATCAAATATAATAACAGTCCGGATATCGCCGAAGGGCGGATAATAATTTTGCTAAAGTTGGATATTAATTTCCGGGCAAGGTTATCAGCAGTTTACACATGAAAGTCCATCTTGCTTAACTCATATCATCGTAATATTTCATTTTAGTATTTGCATATGAATCTGTCAACGAAATGATAAAGAAAGATGACAATCAATTAATTCGTTTTACAATGCAATTATTTTCTGAAGTATCTTTAATACAGTATTACATTATTTTATCGATATCGGATTTTTTTTCACGTATATTTGATATTGCATATGCCCATGACGATATTATTACGTTGGAAATTCACTTTTAGCTTTGGTCAGCCTGTCCATTCTCCTTTTTCATCATATATTGTATGATATAGGAATCAGTAATTTTCTATTGTGTGGAATAATGAAATTACGATGAGTAAATTATTGATTGAAGTGTTGTATCACGAAAATGAATTTTAGTATTGGGGATTTTGTTTTCTTGGTTTTCAATAGAAATTATGTAATATCTCTAATTCAACTAACTGAGCAGAATTAAAAATGAAAAAAGAAACAACTGTCACAAAAGTAAATATCGACGTAGAGCTACGATGAACCGTTATGCAAAAGAATAATATACACAGAGAATCGGTAAAAGTATTATCGTATCTGATAATCAACAGGTCTTTCGACCACACCGTCACACCGAGCGTTCACTTGCTGGCGCACATTGCCTACATGTGTGAGTGTGTATGCCAGTAAATATAGTGAAAGTGTCATGGCTAGATGCTCATGTCAAGCGCAAGTGTGAAACGAGGATCTTGAACTTTGATTTAACAATAATTGAAACTCGGGGGCAGACTTATCAAACAGAAGAAAAAAAAGAATGTATTATGTTATGATCAATATCACAATGAAATTCCGAAAAAAATTTCTTTAAACGTGCCCAGATGTTCCTAAATAATTTGATACAAACTGAAGATAGCAAATTCTCTTTGTATGGCTTGAATTTTTTTAATCCCAACACCCTGTGTTTTTTTCTTCATTTTCTTTCTTTTATTTATACCCTGCGGCCTCTTTCAACTCAATAAACGTCATGAACACTTTACGAAGGTATATTTATCGTCAGTTGGTACGTAATTAAACCACGTCAAGAAAAATCGATTGATGTGTCCTTCCGGCATGTTGAGGGTCGCTACGTGCATTTATCCAGTCTACTTACTCAGTGAGAGATCTTTATATGTACAAATCTATGCGAATATGCGATTGTGTGAGTCAGCTTGTGTTTACTTTCTTATTTGGCCCTTACTTCATTTTTATGGCTAATCAGTTATGAGTTTTCCAATAGGATAAAGCGTTCTTCGCGTGTAATTATAACAACATTTTATTTCATTGCCTGATCGTTGTATGTAAGATGTGCTAATTATTAAAAGTAAAAGGATAAAAAGTTGTGTGAAGAGAAAAACACAGAGGGTGAAAACAAATTAGAGGAATAAAAAAATATAATAATAATAAAACAATTCGTTCCTGAAGCCTGAGAACAATTAAAATTCTTTGTCGTTAACCGGCACAACGTCGAGTTCGTGCATCGAGTAAATTTCCGTCAGCAACGCCCACATCCCGTTTACCCTATACATATATATGTCTAACGATGCTCTGTGTTAATGCACACACACACTAGAATTTTCGTAGAGTTCACGTCGCACGTGATGACACTACTGTGGATTTTTATCTTGGCAAAATATTTACATATATATTTATATAATTTTATTTCTTCCTGATGTTCTTTTCCCTTTTTTTTTTGCTTTTTCGTAGAGAATTTTAATTGATGCAATTGCATGAACAATTTCTGTGTGCGCATTGGTGCATTTGGGTGTTAACAGATAAATTTAGTGGCGTATGAGAAATAAAATTAATAAAAGATGTGTTTTCCATTGTGTTTAGATTCATCACCCGATATGAATTGATAGTTCTCTATTCGTTATCGCTTTAGATATAATTTCAAAAGTTAAGGCACAGCCAGGAAACAATTTATATTCATTGTGAACATATTTTTATTATAAAATCATAGAAATATATTCAGTCCTGTCATTATTATATTGACAGTCAATAAGACGGTGATGTTTTCTCATGTTGAATAAATAACGTAAAGTAAGAATAATTAAATAAATAATACACAAATAAATTAATTTCACGGAAGACAATAAACTGTTTCCGTTGTAATTTTTTCCACACGGATTGGTTTGCGATTTGCTGACGTGAGTGGAGAGAAGGAAAAAACGCAGCGTTAATGTGATAAATACATACATTCATACATGCGATGACTGAGCACGTCGTGTCCAACCAGAAATTATTTACTCATCTGAGTGACTCTCTTTTTACCAGTCATATTTATGCTTGAATTATTTGTATGCTTTTATGGCAAAAGCTACGTCACACATTTCATATTTTCCTAGAGCTATTTGCAAGATTGATTTATTCGACGTGACTCTAAAAAATTTTACCGTCCCGATGCGCTTTCGCACCTTGTTATGCATTCAAATATTTAATATAGACAGGAAGAACATTTTTATATTCATGTGTGCGTGTGTTTTCATTATCCAATGGTAAAGAAAAAAAGAATTAAGTTGAAGACATGTTATGTTCATAATCATGAACATGCACAAATGTTTTGACATGAAACCGAAAATGTATAACATGAATTACAACGCATTTGTAACACTTCCTAATGAGTAATTTGTTATTCAATTTATTTTCCAGCTCGATATTGTGAATAAATATCTGCAAGTTTCACTCGAAAGTTCGATACGATGCATCAATTATTATATTCGTATATAATTTCAATACAAAAGCACTGTAAGTACATGTGATTGAATACAATTTAAAGTAACATGATGCATTGAATATGGAGAATTAGTTAATGATGATGGAGTGTTTCTACTCATGTATTGTTACGATTGATCTACTTGATCGCTACATGTATTGTTGGTTAAAAATTACGGAAAATTAATATTATAACACTATTCACGCTGGATACTATTATTATGCCATGTATAGGGATTAATTTTCAAAATTCAATGTGCATATGTATGAAATGATGTTCGAATGACGCCAAATATCATGTTTACTCGCATTTATAAAATGTATTTATCTAAATACTCATATAAACGTGGTACATTTATGAACGTTAAAATGGTTTGCGTTCTCACGATGTACATTGGATAGAATATCGGGGAATATAAAAGGGGCTTACCCGAGAAGAATAAAATATGAATTATTCACAATGTGTTTCGAGAAAATATATAACTTCCAACATCGAGAAGATAAAAAAAAGAAAGAGAGGAAGAAGAGAAAAGAAGTACGTATCAGATAATTTTCATTTATAACGCAAAGTGAATAAGAAAATTCATCCGCATTTCTATCCCAATTGTTTTATTTCTTCAGTACATTATTATCGATTATTTATTCACCCTGTTTTGCATTACGTCAAGCACGAGTGTCTACAAGTGCGCGTGATTACACCAATCGATAAGAAATGTGTAGCAAGGAAAAAAAAACCGAAGAGAAATAAAAATGTAGATGAATTTAGACGTCGTTACCAATGCACTTCCGTTTGGCTCGTTCTCGCGTGAAAGTGCACGTGACTTTCTTAACAAAAATTATAAACACCGCGCCTATTTTTTTCACTTCACATTACACCATAAACATAAATAACATCTAGTCTAGGTCATGTCAATAATCATTGGAAAATAATGATAATTAATATGATTATTCCAGGAGAAATTAAATAAATTATATAATAACATTTAATAAATGTTGACCGTTCCAGTTAATTTAAACTTGACAAGGCATTGAGAAGCATTCACCGAACCGTGTACATATCCCAGCACAACAAACGACGCGAAACAGTTTCATCTCGCTGACACTGACGCCTTCCTCTCTCTCTTCCTCTTCTCCTAACTCTTTATCTATAGTTTACTTCACTATCCACTGGTGCACGAAGCAAGTCATCAACTAGCCAATTCTTCTCCTCCCCTTGGCTTTATTCTACCCTTTCGGATCGTTTTTGCGAGGCATTTTATGACGTTGAAGCTTATACATCGCAAGCTTTGCTATCTCACGCCCAACGAAAGACTCAACATTTTTCTCGTACTTTACACGCTCCGACGTCGTAATGTATCGATCTTATCACTCTATTTTTTTTTTTCATCTATCTGAGGTGATATATTTGTGCGCGTATAAGGACATCAGTACGCGATAATGCCAACGATAGCTGAAACTCTTAATATTGTAACACAAGTGAAACGAAATAGGTCTACTCACTAATTTTCAGGTGGGTATTTGAGTCAGCTGGAAAAAAAGACGATATTTGTTTTTTATTATGTTTGAATATGACGAGAATAGATAGACAAGTAGAAATGCAAAGTTTGTGCGTTGTATAGTGAGAAAGCGAAAATATTCTCCTTCCTTTCTACACATGTGTGAAAGAGTTGTGGAAAAATGTATCCAATGAGCAGATTCTCCAATGCACAAGTGTGTGTGCGTACACAAAGTATCAGCTGGCAACTCACTCAATGGTATAAAAGCGCAGAAGCGCTTTGGAAAGTATCAGTTCTTACTTGATCGTTTTAATAATACTGTCACAACGAAAAATGACTTTGAAGGTACAAAAAATAAGAAACGAAAAGAATAAACATCATTAAAATTGAGAGCGAAATAACGACGCGATTAATGCATGTGGAAAGTAAAAAATTGGAAGAATATGATACAAATCCTTTTGATCGTCGTTATATCCGAATTAATAATAACGAACGCTCACACTCACATTATAAAAGATTAATAGAAATGACATTTTTTAATAATCAGAAAGTGAAGTCCTCATGGAGAAAATTATTTATAATGGCATTTTACATTATAATTAAAAGCGATCATATTTTCCCTTTTTTACCCTTTGACGTATAAAGTTCTTTCTGTAAATTAGAATCGAGAATAGAATCATTCTATTTTGTGATAATAACCTCGATTGTGATATCATAAATAATTGAGTGTATCGACGTAATTAATTCCAATGAAAATACACAAATATCGACATCATAATTCTTCCTTAATTTCTATGCTTAAAATTGTAAATAATATAATTAATGGCAGAGAGAAAAAAAAGCATGAATCAAATCCAATGCAATTAATTCACTATCGTAACCAACATCAAAGGCAATTAAAAAATTCTATAATACTGTACGTATGCACTAACAAGAGCGTAACGTTGATTTCAGTTAATGCTAATAAGCATCTTCGTGTTCACTCTTGTGAACACCACGTGGACAGCTGTTATCTCCTCACCTGACGTCTCCGATCATCATTTACATTATGATGATGATGACCATCAACAGTATCATCAACATGTATCGGTAGCGAGTTCGTACATGCACTTTCACGGTCCTGTTGAGGGGCCTGAATTTGAAGTGAAAGTACCATACGCTTTGGAACACCATACTGAGAATAATCACCTCATCAGTCACCATGAAGATCACGATGAAGACGGGCATAATGCACATGGCTACACAATTGACTATGTCGCGAATCCCAAGTATCAATTCTCTTATGGCGTTGAGGATCATCATACTGGTGACTTTCACGGGCAAAAAGAAGTCCGAGATGGTGAGTGAAAGCTGCAATGAATGTTGTTTGCCATGTGATTAATCACCAATTCTAAACCGCTTTATAATTTTATTTTTATATTATTTCTACAAAATATTTTATTGTATTTGGTGTATTATTAAAATTGTCGATGGCTATCTAGTGAGACATGGAAATGTTTATAGGTGAAGGTGTGTCAGGTGAGTATACTGTTAAAGAACCAGGTGGTGCTATGAGAATTGTGACTTATAAAGCTGATAAAACTGGATTTCACGCAGTAGTTCATACTTCAGGAAAAAATGATCATTCAGGTGCCACTTACAGTGCACATGCTCAAGGTCAAGTCCAAAGTCATCATTTGGAACCGTTTAATGACGATGATGGTGGTCATTATAAACATGATTACGCGCAAGAACAATATGCTTGATGTAATTTTATATTTATTCTCGTTTGCATTCTTACATTGTGTACCTGGAACTATTATTATAGTACGTGTTGCTGCCTATGAAGCACAAAGCTTTTTTGAAGTGATTGTTGAACAGTGCTTATACTATAATAATATTTGTTTTTTTACTGTTATAACTGTTATATCGCAATCAATGATTCGATGACAAGGTTCGTTGATTAATTTGATTGGCATAAATACTCAATGAGCGTTTGATCGTATGCGTTGAGTGTTAATGCTCTTGGGAGCGATTGTTGACTTGTAAATATTGTTATAATGAATAAAACTTTGTTTTCACATTGATTATATGATATTAATGTCAGTGGATTTCATTTTGCATCTGTTCATTACAGAGATTCTCAATCAATTAATGATATTAAAAAAAAGGGTAATATCCGGATTTCAGTGAAGTGTTGACGAGGAGGGTCAGAGAGTGCACATTGTAAAAGCGCGTGATGTCCGGGCCAAAGCGGAAATAACGAGGTGAAACGTATCATGTGTATGTCCCGGATTAATTGTGTATATGTATGTGTGTGCATCAAAGTATAATAGACTTCTTCATGTGTCTGTGAATGTATGAGTCTAATGCAGTTCGAAATGACACGTTTGCATTAACGGTAAACCCTTACCTCAAAGTGGCAGAATAATTTGAAATAAACACTCTCTTGCTAAATGTATATTTACATGAGTAAATACAAATAAACATTTCGAAGTTTCAGTACTGTCCCTGGGCAGATAATCTCTGCTATTTCAAGCTCTAAGTATTACTGGACCGATAAAATGAAAAAAAAGAATTGAATTTGAATGAAAAACGTATACACATTATTTGATTGATGGATATTGGACCCTTTCGTTACAATTCTGACATTGAACAGGTCATTGTAGGTCTTCAGTCTCCCATAGGCACGTAAACAATTTGTCATCGCCTTTGCTCTTCAATCAGGATTACTCAAAGCTTGATGACTGTCTTGCACACATGGACCACTGCTAAAGGTTGTTGGCAGTGTCTAAACAAGACTGCCCAAAGCATTACAGATACTCCTCATTAACAAGCACCATGAATGTCATTCGTACAAATGCATTCTGTACATTTGAATAGAAGCTAAATTCGCATTGGTAGCCTTCATTCAATCCAAATTGAAAGCAGTCAAAAGATCATTCTGTTTATACCGATTGAAGTTCATATTCAAAATACCCACGTTATATATATATATCCAGGGTCACAATATATCAAATCATCATTAGTAATACTGTCAAATTGCTCATAATGAAAAGAGACAAAAATTCAACTACAGTTTCCAAACTGTCCGAAAGAAAAGAGTGATTACTACTGGATTTTAATCTCCACAAATTTTAAATTCATAAGTGAATATACCAAGTTGGATTAGCGCAATCTAAGAATAATTGATACGACGAACTACGCACGATTTCATTATCTCTAGTAGTGGTGTGAATTATTAATGTAAATGGACTGTTTGTGAATGCACCAGCTGAAAGCATTGGGTCTCAATCCGAATCATTCAATGGATTATCTGGCATTTAAACAGTACAATAATAATGAATTGAATGAGAGATGTACACAAACCGTGCCAATACAGATTATTAGATAAAAAAATTCCGTATTTCAATTACCACATCATGTATTATGTTGCATTAACTGCCTCTTTTGTTTTCTATTAATCTCTTTTTTCCTCATCAATGTGTATGTTTTTCGACACAGTCCAAATTTATGGGATATATAGGCAAATAGATACGATCAACCCTGCTTTCACAATGCCATCGCTGGGTGTTAATTTGTTAACTGCTAATTTTACCCAGAGCTTGTGCCAATTACATTTTGCGATTCGTTAAATTTAATAAACATTCGTGTATACATATATATACTTTTGCAGCGTTTGGCACTGCTTGATGTTCAGTGGAACGAATGTTTTCATTGTTTTAATCATTCGATGATTGCAGTATCACTTTTAAACAATCATATGAAACAATTCAGTTGAATTTTCCTGGGGAATGAGATTAAATTACACACAGAATTACATCAATGATTTATTTCTCGAATTGTAGTTATTTGTGAGTGCCAAGTGTTGGCTATTGCGATCTTTTTCTATGTTCGCACAACAACATCCACTAGACATTCAATTTGGACTTTTAATCGGCCGGCGTAAATTACGACTTTCAATTAGCTCACAGTATTCCACAATTAACATCCGTCGACATTAAATTGTTTGAGAGAGGGAGGAAAAAGCCTTGATTATATTCACCTGCTATTTGTTTCCCCCCTTTTCCCTTCATTTGAACGGCATCGCCACTTAGTCCTCATTCTGCCCCTCCGTTACATGTTGATGAAGGGGATGATGGTCTCAAAAAGAGAATGTAGTTGTTATTTACTTGATTTCACGTTGGAGAACTTTTGGAATGAATTAAAACCGAGGGGTGAATAAAAGTGGAAAACAAGATGCACACAATGGATAATGTGTCGTGACAGAAAAAGGGCAGATGCAAAAGAAAGGAACAAAATGTATTCCAATTATAAATACGTGAGACCATTTGAATCAATTACTCAAGGGTTTTATAGGTTCTTTCGTGTGGTGAATTTAACTCACAATCTGCAATTCTATACTGATTAAAAAAATCTGAATATTGCTTTACAAAATCCTCACCATCTCACAATGAACATTGATATGAACCGCTTGGAATAGTTGAAAGGTGAAAAAAACTAAGCAAAGGAAAAATAAAGTAATGAAGTTATATATCTAGACAGTTGTTGAGAAGAAGTTTTGTGTTTTCTCTACTCTAATTTTAACCCTTGAAGAGTAGCACTTGATGAAGAGTCAATTAACACAGGAACTTTTTGCAGCGCATTTAAATGCAAAGAGTGAGAACTCGAGTATAAAGAATAAAATGTGCAAATTATTAAATATTATTAAGAGTTTGTAATGTGTCAAAAAGTATAGTCCATTTATAATTACATTGAAGGCGGAATTTAAATGAGAATCTGATAACGCTGTTGATGACATTCTCTAGAAAATAGAAAAAAAGCTGACAGGATGAAAATATATATATGAATATATATATACAGATATATAGGCTCGACCTACATTTAGCCTTGGGGGTCATCCAGGATAGTCTGGCGTTATTGATTCACATCGCACTTAAACACAGTCTTCATTTCATTTCATTCGAACTGTCACATTGCTTTTCTTTTTTTTCTTCTCTTCTGACAACCTTTGCCGCACATTCGCATAATCATCAGTTCACCTTGTTCTGTCTTCATTTACCCCCACTTCCATTTGACTGAAATTTTTTTTCTTTTACCAACACTCCATATTTATTCAAACTTTCTATACGAAAGCAGAGAAAAAATCTTAATGTCTCTATCCTATGATTTTGCTTTTTCTTTTTTATTATTATCTTTTCTTTTTTCTTTTCTCATTTCATCACATCTATTGCTCAAGGGTGAATATAATCAGACGATTTTCTCCTGTTATTTCTCTTCATTTGAAAAATTTTACTTCTTCATTTCACAACTGTGTCCCAATGACATGTCTTCGCTTCTCCCAACTATTCATTTTATTTCGCTTTTATTATTATCATTCTTCTTTTCTCCATCTATTCACACAAAGAATTTATTACTCGGCATGTGTATATATATAGTGCACTCATATACTCCTTGAGGGCTACCACGGTGGTAAAGGAAAAAACCTTTTAACTTGACAACGATCAAGCACTCGTGACTTTAACGATATTGAACTAGTTATATAAACCATTTCAATATGATCGATACGAAACAATTCTGATTGTTGAAGAATTCTACAAAAGTATTACGTCACCCAAAGTCTTGAGGATTTTTTTTATCCGTCCCTATTTATTCCTCCTTTTTTTTATCTTCTATTTCAAACATCCATCGATTTTTTTCTTTTCCCTCCAAACTTTTCAGTTATTGATACATCTTTCGAAATGAATACATGAATACAGCGATAAACGCGTTATAGCACAAGGAGATAACGATAGGCGTCGTACAAACAGTAAATAACATGGGATCTCTTCTGTAGCAAGAGATAAAGAAAAAGATAGAGCGTCAGATGGAGGTGTTGGAAAAGGTGATATTAAGCGTGCTCGTACGAAAACAAGTGGAATGTATGTACGTATTTATATTCTTTTTTTTTCTCCTTTCTTCCCCATGCGTTGTTAAATGTCACATAAAGCGCTTCGCACGATTTTAAATCCGGGAACGTGACGTTGAATATTCAAAACACACTTGCATTATTCTCTTTTGCTCTTCACACAAGACCTCTTGGATTTACCTCATTTTTCGCTCACGACTATCGTTCAATTTTACACTTCATCCTCTTGTTATTCCATTTTGCATGTTATGTGTATTATCTGTTCATTATTGTTGTCTCGCGAAATCCACATTCAAAGCTGTTAACATTGATTGCGATGGATGCACGTGTGGCTACGGTCACATCAATGATAAATATTCATATGTCTATGTGGATTCGTGTCCGTCATCGTTCTCAAAGTGGAAAGAGATTCAGTGGAGTGACTGATATTTGAGTGATCTGTCGACAACGATATATCACGTATTGCATCAATATTAGATGGATCACAAAACGGTGACGAGAAATAAACACGAAATGGTGAGGAAATATTTCACACTCGCTATCGTTACTTCATCACGTTTCAGATTTGTAAAATAAATTCATGAACTTGATTTAATCAAAAAAAAAATTTCAAATAATGAGCATTAATTTAGTTTTTTCATGGATCATACTGTCGATATAGGGAATTAAATTAGATCACAAATAAGATATTTGTAGTGTGTTTGTAAAATAAAAGGTAAAACATTAAAGTTGGTGAAACCCCAAGATAGCTTTAATACGAGTCGTAATGAAAGTCGTTGGCGTAACTGTAACAACTTCCATTATCCACGTACTTTACAGATGTTTGGTATACCAAGAACTATATGGACCTTTGGCTATTTTATCTGGGATCTCACGACGTGTTTGTACAGATACTTTAAATCCTAATAAATTAAAAGGCCATATAATAGGGCACGTACACACGAGATGTCCTCGACCAACTCGCTAGATACGTAATAAAGTATGTGGGTGTGTATACGCTACCTACAGTAGTCTCCATCAAGACTCTTCAAATATAACAAGGCTTACACAATGTCTTGCATACTTTGAGTACTCTTTGCAGTATGTCACTTATAATAATTAGTTTTGGGTAGTTATACTTATAACATGAAATATCTGCATATGATTGAGTGTTTACAAAATAAAATATGGATGATTTATTTATTTTCAGTCTATTTTAATATCATACTGTAACATTTGAACCATGAAAGCTCAATTCACTTTAGTGAGCCCTTTTGTTTCATGTTATTAATGAAAGAATATATAATAAAATCGTATAAAACATTTACTTTCAATTGTTTTTCTTCCCAATTTCAATCCAGAATTATTGCACATAATTTTCGCAGTCGACATACAAATGAAATAAAAAAATTTACAGGCCCTTTGCGTTGACTCCAACATCAAAAGAACATAAACTTGTGCACACGTCCTTTCGATTTCCATCTCTCAATATATATATACATCAATTTTGAAATTATTTCTCTTTCGCTTTGTATAAAAATCGTTTGATTGAGGTGATGGAAAATAAATTGACGAAGAATTTTTCTCATTCAATATTGAGTTTGTGTATGTCACCGCCGCCACCGGAATATACGAGTGCAATTGCAACTATTGATTCTCGCGTCGAGTCGACAAGCGGAATGAGAGAGACCAAGTGGATGAAAAGAGGATGCAGAGAGAGATAAAGAGAGTGAACAAGGAAACGATTGAGTGGAAAAGAGAAGTAGATATATAAACGAGAATGTATAAGTATGGAACAGGAAAACCCGGAAGCATGGCAGATATGCACGAACAGAATTACTCTCTGGTGACATCCGGCTTCGAAGACCGAGAAGTTTCTAATCCGGAAACGTATCGTCGTCGATACAGCTTGTTAAGTATCTATTGGGAATGCATATCTATATATTTATAAATAAAATATTCCTCATGTACGAAGAATAACTTTGGGAATGATTTTTATTTCAAGAATTAAATTAAGAATGTATAAAAAAGAAGTTTATTCGTATGGAAGTAAATTGGAAAAATAAGTCGACAGAATAAAATCAATTGTGTTCGTATTTCTATTAGGCTTCAATGTGTATGTACATATCATTTCACTCGTGTTTCAAAGCATTCCTCTTGACGTATTGATGTAATGTAGACACGTCTATCAGCAGTGTATTGAAACATTGATGCTGCAGTGCTCGCCTTTCAATATTCCACATCTTGCTATGACGTTTGATATCTACTTTATGTTACTTTGTGAAGTATACTTGATGTGTTGGTGCAGATGTGTAGGTGCTTCTGCTAGTAGCCGAGCAACGAAGCACTCACATTCCTGATTGATTGGGATTTTCATTCCCTGCAGATGCAAGTGGTCTGTGTATAGAACACAGTACGATGATGAGGACTGCTGCATTTATTTTTTTCCCCCTCGGTTCACCTCTTCTTGCTATTTTTTACTTTCGTTTTTGCTTCTTGTTCCTCGAACATGATATCTCTACCAGTATATTTTCATATGGTTGCGTGTGTAGGTGTATACATATGGTGCAACGAGATTATTCCGAATTTTATTTAACCCATCCTCTTTGGTAGTAACTAAATGTTACCAGCACCTATGTCATTGTATATACTATATGGAATTGTTATATACTGATTCCGATGGTGTGAACTGTAGAAGCACTGGGGAACTAAATGGATGCAATAATTTGGCGCTGTACCAAAGTTTGAAATTTTTTTAGTGCTCACGTGTGCTCAGCCATTCAGTGAAAAATTGTCATTATTGTTCAGCATGTTGACATTCTCTTTTGGGATTGACGTGATTTGATAAATTGTTTTTTTTTACTTTCATTATTTTTACACCGAGGTTGTCCGATCAATTAGAAAATTGTCGATTCCAATTTCAAAAAAATGGTGGTTCAAACGTTGAAGATAAGACGAATGAATAATCTGTGAAGTTTCAATTAGGAACTGGTGAATTATTATCACTAATTATTATCCTAAGGAGAAAATTAAGATTTCAATATCTGACTTTACCTCATGCAAAGATTTTTTCATGTCCAGGGATTTTATTAACGTAAATATGTGGTGTTCCATTTTGAATTCAAGGATATGCAGAAAGCCACGTTGAGGAATTTAGGTCTAACATGGCATACATGAGTAAATCCCGCATAATCCTTGATAGAGATGAAATAGATTGCATGTACATATATATATATGTATTACATATAGAAACTTCGAAGGTATCGGATGAATCTAACCGATTGAACAAACACAAACGCATGCAGATACATACACCTTTAGATACTTACATGTGGGTTATGGCGAGGTGGATTTTGCGCTATCGCCATAAAGTCGATTCGAATTTTCATGCTATCTTGGGACTGACTTACAGTTAAACTAAAAATGTGGGTTTCTTGACCCAGAGATGCTATTAAACCTCAACTGGACATCTCGATGTTTACGTATCTTCAGGAATTTGTAGTTTGTGAATCCAATCGTAAACTCTGAGCCAGAAAAAAACTGCAGAACACTATTATAGTAAATGACTTGCCATTATTATTGATGAATCCTCCAGAGTAGAATGAATTCAATACAGTTTTTATCTTATCAATTTCTCGAGATTATTTTCTGATTTGGATCCTAAATTTTGGCGAATTTAATTAGTAACAATTTATGAATGGCAATTTAAACTTCTTTCTTAGTTTTTCGGGATTCTCTTCATCTCAGTGATACGGATAATGGAATGTTGACAGACTGCATATTTATATTCATCATTGAGCCCTCTTTCATTGATTCTTTTATTCATTCTACTTTTTTTCTCATCGTCACTGACATAGTACGGTCGAGCAATTTGTTAGGTGCTCAATGACATCATGACAATATCCAACAAATAAAAAAAAAAGCAGAGCACAATCGGGGAAAAAGAAAATACGGATGAGAAAAAAAATGTTATTTCAGTCGAGTTCGACTGCCGAGTTCATGGCAACAGAAGTAGCTTACGTAAGTTTGTTGTGGATCAAGCAGACGCCTCGCTCGATTCTTCATTATGGGTTTATAGATGAGGCGAGATGTTTTTTTTTCCACATTCCATTTTTATACAATCCAGATTCACTGTATGAACTGGGACAATATTAAATTGCCAACGGGGCTATAAAGTAACTGATAATAATACTCTCAACAATGCTGAACATAAAAAAGTTATTTATCGTTTTGTGTACCCAATTCACACAAATAAATAACGAAAAACAAATTTAATTACATCCCCTTTTTTACGGTTTCCAGTAATATAATATTTCCTTCTTTTTCTTTATTTCATTTCCATTTTTTCCCCTTATCAATGCGGGATAAATAAAGCAAAATGTGAATAAAATAAACAAACTAGGTAAAATTAACGGGCATGACAAAATATTTGTAATATGACATCAGCATGAAATCTGGTAAACACAACCTATAGATAAATTTACATATATATATATTGCTACCACTTTCTATGTACCTATCGTATATATAGAAGTGGGTGCAGCCCGCTCGAACGCCCTTGCTGCATAATATACTCGTGAGAGCGTGAAATTAGTTTTCACCATAGTGTTAACCCCGTCGTCGTTTTCTTTGTTATCCATTCTCTATACCTATATTTATCATGGTTAACGACATAAACCCTTAAACATATTGACTATAACAAGTTTAATGGCACATACATATATACATGTATGCATATACAGAAGACCTACAAGAATTTTATTATTTTATTTATTTTTCGTTCCTTTCATTCTTTATTTTTCTCACATCGTATAAATCCATTTAAATTCTGTATAATCACAAATGTTGAAAGGCAAACTACAATGTTTTTATGTTCACCGCAATGAATGATAAAAAGTGGTTGATAAACTTTTTTTCGGTGCTGCTGTTCTTTATACCGTGTGGGAAATGAGGTCAAAATTATTATGGATAGTGGGACATTTCATGATATTCAATGAGTTCATAACACAATTTAATTTGTATAGTGTTGAGCGATATTGCGAATGCGACTGAAGAGCGCACGTTATACATGTGCATATGTATTAAGATGACGGAATTAGTATTGGATGAAAAGAGAGAGAGAGAGAATATAGAAGCTGGCCGAGTATGCCGAGTAAATTCCAACGAACCATCACGGCATGACGGCATGCCGGCAATGTCTAATCAGTGCCAACTCAATTTCCCTCGACCGTCCCATTGTCGCCCGATTACACGCATGTCTATTTCCTTCTCCCCATCTCTTTCATATCTATAGCCAAAACCTCTTGGCATACATATGTGAGTCAATGTTCTACAATGTTCACTGAAATTGACGTCAAAGGTGCAAAGCATCTTTCATTAATCCACATAAGGACAAACTTCGAATTCCACAATAACCAGTGGCATTTCAATGAGAATATGGAATTACATAACATATTTTATGTGGTATGTGATTATATAGAGATTCATATTGTGCACTCAATATAAGATGTTTGTTGATAACATTAAATTTATTCTGTACACATTTCAATTTTCATTCCAGTATTTTAATATTCCTCAATTAATTTCCTTCACTGTTTTAGTTACATTTTGGTGTTAAAAACTATTACTATTGAGTTTCAAATAAATGTTGAGGTGTTTGTTGGAGTTGTTTCTTGACTATGTGATTGAGTGAGATTAGCTGAGATAATTGTGCGAGGGTTATGTGTAAACCCTTCAGGCGTTTACAATGGCAGTTCATATATATATGTATATACTCTCTAATACCCAGCGTCGAATGGCGTGCCAAGAGTCATGTGAGAGTGTATGTTATAACGACGATAATAATGTCGGAGTAAGACATAAAAGCGGAATAGAAGCTTTTGTCATAGTGGAAAAACGAACCGGATTTCTGCTACTCCTGTCTCCACCTAAAAATTAAATGCTCACACATATAGTAACAATAGCTCAATTTATATCATACCATCAACGTCTTTGTGTGTTTTTGTAAGCTGCTCTTCGCCAAAGTATCCTTCAATAAAAGTCATCCGATCATAAAAGAACCATCCGAATATTTCAGTATGTAAAGTGTTCAACATTTTTTTTTCACAATTTTCCAATTATAATTTCAGTTCGAAGGAGTTTTTTCTTCATATTCTGGGTCATAGAAAATTGATTCGTTTTATGAATTTATTTGAGCATTTGTGATAATTATCGAATCTATACATATATATACAAATACAAGATAATATTTGTTCGAGTCTTTCGCTTCCTCTTAGTCACTGACTTCTACTTCTCCAACGCGACAGGAAGAAATATCTCAGCACTCAGGTCACCGAGAATCCGGGCAACTATCGCTGTAGGCGTTGCCCCGGAACTAATTCGTCGACGCTCCGAAGAATAATTCGCGGTTTATCCGCGTGCGGTTAAACGAATTTACCCACCACGATGGTAACGCGTCGAGTTTGGAGACAAGACGAGAGCGGATAGAAAGTGTATATATGAATATACGTTGCAAAATTTCTCTCCCAACCATTTGTTCACTCGTATTTCCTTTTCAGAGATCGTACGTGCACACCACCATAATCAAAATCATAGTACTTTATTCCGCGCTATCTATTATACAATGATAATGAGGAAATTATTTAATATTAATTGTATTTATTTAATTTAATAAAATTTAATAAAAATAATGGATCATGAATCTTGATACAGAATTATATTCAATGAATCCGCAATTAAAATTCTGGAGAAACAGAGAATTCCTCTCTGTATTGAGGAAATTGTGATTTCATTTTTATCGTTTGCAAACAAAATTTCCATGATTAAAATAATATTATCAAAGTCTCATCAATATTAATCAGGATAAAATGTTAATTTATCGCTGAAAAAAAATGTATTCATCCTCCTCCGTAAATTATAATCAACTACTAATGAGCCCTAGAGTGTAAATATTTACCTTCCATCTACCTCCAAGACTTTCCTTATAAATACACAAACCTATCCCACATATATATATATATATATATATATATATATATATATATATTGCAGAAAGCTGAGTGAAGTAGTTACGGTTACTACGTGCTAGACACAACAGGGCTAAGAGTGTATTCTGTAGGACACTTGACAAAACAAGTGGCCGCTAACCCCATGGCCTGGTTAAAATCACGTTTAACATTTATCGGGCGAAGATGAGATACGCTCGCATATAAAATATTGTACATGAACCGACTCTACTCATATGCATTCAATCTCGTTTCATATTCTAAAAACATATCTTGGTCAGACTTCATATCAAGTTCAATCGATAGTTCCATATTGCAAGCGCAAGCACGAATTGAATAAAATTAAATTTGAATACTGAATCACGATTTAATCAATCCGAATTTTTCCTTCCTTGATTATAAAATATCCTATGACAAGAAAAATAAAATAGCACTATCCGATGATGGTGAACTTCAAACGTCTATTGTATATCTTCAGCTTTAATATTACTTTGGTCACGCGATATAAAGTTTTATATATTATCGTGACGGTGTCACATTCCGTTTTGTATACATTCATCTTATTTAATATATCATGTTAAAGATAAATTGTTTATGTTAACTCATAATAAGTTATTTATTTTGGGATTAAATGTGTAATTGATATTTTCGTATATATAATTCGAAAATCGTTAATCGATTCTATGGGCATTTGTAAATTCGTATTTTATTTCCAAGTTTCTTCGCGGACTCGAGGTCAACAGCTAAAATGATTTATTCGTAGATGTATACGAGTTTAGAGAGGACCAATGATGCGAAAAGATTATAATATAGGAAGAGAATGCGACGAGCTATTACAACCGGATGGGAATGTAGCCCATTCGTGTCGTTGAATTAGTGCACCATTGGTTTGGTTGCACACACTGCACCATTTTCCACTTGCCTAATGGTCTGTGATCTTTGATTGGACGCTGTTTACGTGGCACTCTCAACGCGCTTCGCTATTGCACACATACAATTCAGTAGAAATAATAGTAGAAATAGTATTAGCTATTTCGTCTCTATGTGATTGTATTATTCTCATGACTAAATTGAACAATATTTATACATCACGTTTCAAATCTGAGTGTTAAAATTCCAAATGAAACCAGACGAATGTGAATAAAAAAAATGTGTTTATTGTGTGTGATTTCAGAAATAAAAATTGTTGCACTCGCTTTGCCATTTTTGAGATGTCTTTCTTATGAAGATAAATCGATCGAGGAAGAAATTCACAGCATTGTAGAAAACATCTTTTCAAGAAAGCTCTGGAGGAGAGAAAAGATGAAAAAAAAAAAAATAATGAAAATGAAAATAAGTAAAGGAGAAAAAAATATAGAAATCATCCACCCGTTGCCAAGTGATAACTTCTCTTTGCTCGAGTGTACTCACATACATATGTATATATTCAAACATGTACGTATATGTACTGCACTCATTTATATGTATACATCAAAATTTTATTCTGCTTCGTGTTAGAAAAACGATTTATGTCTATATTTGCGTGCCAGCAGAACTTGTTGGTATCAACTCTTCACCTTAGCGAACGAGAATATGAAGAAAAAAATAAAAAATGCAATGAAAATATAAATAAGAAATGTTTCATCAATAATTAAATAAATTTCATTCATTCACGGAATGAAAGAAAATGATATTAATCCAAGTAAAATATTGTAAAACCAAGTCTGAGAAGGGTCTGAAATTCCACCAAAAATAAATCATGAAACTCGAAAACAATTTTGGCTGTGGTATATCGATAGGAATTCTAACAAAGCTCATGTAGATAAATTAAACTACTCATTCTAATGACTGCAGACTATATAATTGAGTGACATGTTACATATTTATTATACACGTAACATTTTACGTGTCGTTATATACCAACTATATTGCGAATGACAGTAAACGGAGTGAAGGGTACTCGCGAAGTATGTTGGTAATTAATCAACGCCATTTTGTAGTGATGTGGGCTTACGAAATGACCGTCATGGGTCGGATGGTTTTGTCATGTTAGTATATATATATACATATATATGTATCTATATATACAATACATAATATATATCTATTAAAACAGACAATGTCTGACACCTAAATGCGACCACCATTAACAGAGTGTTGGTACAGTGTAAGTGCAGGTGCCATGAGTGCCATCAGTGTAAAAATAACACGTTGAAAAAATAGAGAGAAAAAAAAAATTGTCCAATACCGAGAGATAGAGAATTGTGAAAGAGAATTGACAGAAATAGAGGGAAAAATTTGTCTGGTCGGTAAACTTTATCACTTTAGCTCTATTCCCACTTTTAACTCCTTCAATGTACCTTTACACGCACACATATACGAATATATATGTATATATATATATATATATAAATATAGATATATATCTGAAGGCATTGTACTCTTCAACTGGCCCACTTCCATCAGAGGGCCAAAGCGTTTTCACGACTTGAAACTTTTCACTTGGTCTCTCTATATGGCGTCGACGATCGTCCGATGTCACAAAACTTTTCTCGATGAATCGACGTTTTAGACTGTCTCAAGATGAGTTAAACAAGATGGTAGCTTTTAGAAAGATAATTTAATGATGGAAGGTTATAGAAAAAAAAAGTATTCTTCCAAGATGATATGCATCATTCATTTTTCACTTTGTTCTCTATGAATATTGAGTTAGAATAATTCATTGAGTTAGGATAAGACATCGAAATACTCGACCCCTTCAGCATCCTCTTAACCTTCGCTAAAACACATCAACATGTATCGTATATTTATAAAAAAACGATACAAAATACTACAGAACTCGTCAAGGACATATGCACTGAAGCAGAAAGAGATAAAGAGAATGAGAGTAATTGGGTGTCCGATAAGGTCGATTGTGCATCCAATATCAAAGGCTATACAATATACTGATAGCGTCCCATGTGTATTCTGTATTGTGTCGCGTCACCTGTTTTCATTCTATTTTTTTTTTTTATCGTTATATGGATATATATACATCGATATGAAACGTGTGTTAACTAGCACTGATCAATAATATTGGCGCCTGGTGCTTTCCCTATTGCCTATTAATAGACATTTCCCATTTTCTATTTCAATTTTCTATTTCCAAATGATTATTCTTTCTTATTTAACACTTTGAATAATTGATAAAAATACATAAAAATTTTCCCATTTTTGGGAATATTAAATAGAAAATAGGAAATGGGTAATAGGAAACAAGAAATGATCATAGGAAATAGAAAATTTATGAAGATTTTGGTTATTGATTGACCCATGATATCTCCGCAGCAATTTGGAATCAGTCAATCATTTTTCATTCCCATTTTTTTTTCCATCCATCATGAGTTTTCATTTGACATTTAATATACTCTCATCACACGTTCTTGCGTGGAAATTACATGGCATTGAATATGACTTCATGAAGCTTGATAAGTTATGAACAATTTTTTTGGGTTGGTGTGTTACTCATTTTTCTGTCAAACGGTTTCCACGCATTTCATATAACGAAATTAATTTTAGTTGGAGCGCGAAATTATTGGTATAGAGAAGAGATTAATTAAAACGGATTCGTCGCTTTATTGTTACGAGTACGAGGAAGAACATGTGGAAGCGGATGGTGACGATGGTGATAGGAAGGGAAGCTATGACAGGGGTGAATAGACGTATTAATTAGTCTAGTTAGAGTGCCATGTCCATTTCGTATTTTACGAATGAATTTTCACTGTTCTATACACGTTCAATTGAAAATTGTATCTATCTGAATGAAATATCCCATATACCAGCATTAATTACACATTAGATTAATTTTAATTAATTTTATGCAGTTTGAATATATGTTACGTATGTTTATATCTTATACACACATTTGTAACCTTGTGTTTAATGTAATTGTGTATGAGGGATCATTGAAAATTCTCTCGCATGTTATTTTAATAGGGTGAGAATGTAGCGTGGTCAAACTAAATCCTGTCTGCGCGAGTACGGAAGTGACCACTCACCATGATTGAATGCGCGAGGCAAACACACACATACATGAATATACAAACATGCACCAATGTTCAAGGTTCATTGGTATTGCTAATATGTGTAGAGTAGTGGAAGTGGTTCTGTGCTGCCAAATGGCCGAACGCAAATGGGAATCAGGAAAAAATATGGAGAAAAAGCAAATAATATTCCTATGTGAAAAACAAATATAAATCAATTAATTGAATTTCTATGACTGATTTCCAATGATATTTTTCAATCCCATTGGTTATTGATCTCTGAATGTATAAGTGATATATAATTGTTTAATGAAAGAATTTGAGTGAAAATTTATGGTGATGAGGATTTTAATTTCTTATGGAATAGGAGGAATGTTCTGGCAGCGAAAATTCGACCTATGGACAGCGAAATACGTCGTAATTTCACAGTCCATGTGTCAGTTTGCACTTTAAGGGGATATCAAAGATGGACATTTCGGGCATTACATATCACATTGATGTTTTGATGTTGGTGAATATGTCAGCGGTTCATATATAAGGGCATAAGCGAGAGTAGAGGAGGCGTTGTGACATGTGCCGCATCTCGGCTCATAATCGAATTCTCTCATGTTAGTCATGTCCAAGTACATTCAAGTATGCACGGACAGATATATGTATGTATATATTTCATATATATAAATACATAGATATACTAGTGAGGTGACAATAGAAATGGTGTCCTACTGCCCGACATTGGACCTTCCTCATTTCCTTGTCCTCTCTTTATTCCTCTCTCTCCAAACTCTGCCATCGGCTCTTGATTTACCTGTATTTCATAAATGTTATGTCAACCAAACGGTGATTAATAATTAAATGTTCAACCTCTACCTACAGCCTCGTTCCCATAATGCCAATCATTAGCTGCCTCCTCGTGTGCTTGAATCTACATACCACAGGCGCTATCCCAACATTGATGCTGGGTATTCGTCATTTAATTTTCATTCCTTCGAGTATGGTATCAAATATTCGTTCAACATAGAATTTAGATTCACGATTATATTCAAAATTATTGCGTAGACGGAAAGAAAGATTTGAGCATGAAGGGTTTTGTTGATTTGACTCTTTTGTTAATTCTTTAATGAAATAATCCAGGAATAGAGAGTCATCTCAAGGTTATACGAGGTTGGTGATGACAAACTTGAATGATTCATTATTTGTGGTGCAGTTATGAACTTCATGTTGGGAACTTCGAGCGAGAAAAAAAATAAAACCTGCGCTAACTGAAAAAAGAAACTTATGATATCAAATATTGTGAATGAAATATATGTTGGAGTTGATATAGTAGCGCAATAAATCACTCATGTATAATCAAAGTTTGTGGTGAGTGAATGAATGTGTGTAAATACATATTATGTATTATTTCGACTTGAGTTCTAGTTATGACTTTGGTTTCCATGACCACGCCGTACAATATATGTCAGAAGCGCCATGGGCAGCTCCAACGTATCAATTTACTCAGATTTACTGCAGGGTTTCCATACTCAAGTGCTTCAGTAGCATGAAACATTAGCACATCTATATTTGCGAACTATACACATGCGAAAATTGTTCAAATTAACTGAAACACAAATTTGTAGGATATTATCCAGTAATATATACCATCAGCAATAGCATGTTTATGAGTTCAATAAGAGAACGATCAAAGTAAAAGAATACACACACACATTGGAAGAAAATTGTTTCCGGTCAGTTGAAAAATTGGCAACCATATTTATATTCATAAGCACATTTATTATCTTGCCTGTAATTCTACTTCAGAATCAAACAGAAATAAAATGTGTCACGAAATCCCATTTTATTTCTGTTTAAGCAATTTTAATATTTTCTCATTCAACTCTCATTTTGAAATTAAAAATCAGTAAATGCAACTACCAATTCCGTTCAGATGCATCTTTTTTATTATTATAATTTTCGCCCTCATTTCCTCATTGTAATAAGACGAAGATCCTGAATAGAACAGAATGATGTGCGATATTATTTACTGCTGTATTATTGTTGAAACTGCGCCACTGCGCCACTCATTTTGAATACTGATGAATGGGCATTGAAAGAAAATAACAAACCAATAAATTCCACAATAACCACATTCTCAATTGCCTATTGTTCAATTTCGTAACCAAAGAAACTAACATAACACTGGTCTATTGACGTAATAATACTCGCATAATTATATTCAGGTTATTTATCTATCTAATTATTCTCATTATGTATTCAAATAGTGAGATCGAATGAATTGAGTTTTGTCGATGAATTTCCGTTCTCGTCAATTAGTTAGATTATACATCGTGTATATATATATAAATACATCTATATGTGATCATAGATATTTGAATGGTATACGTGATGATGGGTATAGGTGGAGCAGTAGGCGATGGTTCAAACTCACTAAATTACCTCTGGGGATTCATGTACAATGTACATCACATTCGAACTCGTGTGTGGCTCATCGACGGATTTTCCAGTTTCATTTCCCACGAAATGTATTGCTCTCAAATGTTGCGAGCACTACATTTGCATAATGCGCCTCGGCATCAGGGTCATGGAAATCCATACATAGATTCGAGAAAAAAAACACATATTTGCATATGGAACTGTGTATATGGATGCACATACATCTACGGTATTTTTCATATGTACAGTTAAACGAATTGAAAAGAGAATCTATGTTTATATTTCTCGTTGACGTATTCCGCATCCATTTCAATGAAATCGTCATGCAATATCAATGGAATCAATTTGCCAATTGATTTTGACACGACCATGTCAAAATATTGTTGCATTGAAAATTAACAATTCAAATTTGGATTATATTGTTTTGATTTTTAGAATTGATAATTGGTATCGTTGGATTGTGTATTTTGGAAATGTTATTCGTTGATTGTAAACTACGATGATTTAGTGTCGTGGGATTGATATGATGGGGTTTAGAAATATTTTGGCAAGCGGGCAAACTTCAGGGTTAGGAATTCTGCTCTCAATTGCTCTAACTCGATTAGATGAGAAAACTCAGTGGAAAGCAGAACGTCGACGTTGTAAGTGGGGGTTTGCATTAGGAAATTGTGATACGAAATTTTCTCTGACAACCATTCAATGTTAATGAGTTTCCGTGTTTATTATTCTGGATGAAGTCAGCGATTTTTGAAACATTTGTCCAACAATGAATTAACAAAATACGTTTTTAATTGAATGTTTAATGGGAGTTTCAATATGTTATCTATTTTTCCCTCAACCTTCTTCCACGTGATATTCTTTTACAAGCTTGATCAATCGAAATTGAACATTTCTTTAGCCAGATCAATAGAAAATCTTACTTTTCAATATGGATTTGAAAGGGAACCGAAACGAAAAACTTAAAATCTGATAAAAATCTCTCAAGTTGAAAGTTTTTGTTTTTTCCTCGTACTGCCATTAAAAACTATGAAGCAAAATCGTGATGTTCATTTGGAATGTAGAATGAGATGGTTGAGATAAAAAAAATAGTAAATTTACAATCAGACATAAAATATAAATGTGGTTGGATGGATAATTTCATAATGTGACATTTGAAAATGCGACATGAAGTTGATTCCAATTTGCTTTCTGGCTTTCACAATGGTGAAGAATAAAATGAAAGAAAAAAGCAGCAGAGATGAAAAAATAAGGAGTGAGGTATATATACACCGAGCGCAAAAAGGGAGAAAAGCCTGTGTCAATAAAACGCTCGCGCTTCTCCAACTGCTCGTCGAATTCTATTCCGACTGACTTATAAGCGAAGAAAAAGATTGACCCGACACTGAAGAAAAATGTGCTAGTATATATGTCTGTATATGTGAGTGTGCACTAAAAGAAAAGTCGCGAAAGAATTTTCTATTCTTTCTCGTACTTTTACTTGTTTTTCTCCACTGCTTCTGTGTCTGACGTAATTTCCCTAATACCAAAGAAGTAGCAGTTGTGGGTGGAAGGACCAAGTGGTGCAAACTTGATCGATAAAAAAAACAGGAAAAGGCGCAAAACAAAAAAAAATACTGCCAGGATATGTCGTCCTTACATTTGAATACATTTGCAATGCAAATCATCATCTGCATTCAACAGAGAGGCAAAAAAATAACAAAGATAAATAATTAAATCACATACATCCCCCCAATACGATAAAACAATTAATTATTTCATTACTCAGGAACGAAATAACCTAGAATTTTATTTTCATTATGACATTATATTTCTAATTAATTTGTTAAATAATAAACTCAGACAGGAGAAAGAAGAATGAACGTTGGTTGATGAGAAAAATGAATTACGGCAATTCAGGAAATTGCTAGAGGATACTAAAACTTCGACAGTAATGTCAGTATTTGTCGTGTATATATATATATATATATATATAAGGCCATGAAATTCGCCTACTACCACTGCTCTTGGTCAAACATCCAAGGCTTAACAGAAGACACACGAGTCCCTGAAGGAGAGCTTCTTTTAAAACCAGGATATAAAATTGTGGACGATGTCTTGTCAGATAAACATCGTATTTTAGAGACAAAAAAACTGAAGCATTTACGGTTTCGTTTACCACTGGGGAACATGAAAGTGAACGTACTCAATCGTACTATGTCGTGTCTCTGTGTTACTTCCGACAATCATTCTAATTAAACTCATCGCAATTTTATATCTGAAAAACCCAGCGAGTAAATTAATTCAACATTGAGAAATGCCTTTCATCAAGATATATTGTTACAACGAGAAACATATACATAAAAATAGGAAAAAAATCAAAAATAAATTAACACAAATGATCGATGAAAAAAAATCATGACGCAATAATATACTGTTTATGACGTTTATAAATGTAATATTGTATATTATATAATCAGAATATAGAATACTAAAGCTCTCATGTGGAGTTCAAGAACAAACTTCTCTCTCCGGCGTTTGGTTAGTCAGGTAGAATACCCGAGAGGGTATAACGATTATCCTCACAGTAACAAGTAGAATGAGGAAGAGTTTACGCTCTTCTGCTCACTTCCCTCGCCCAAATCGTTCCGTCCTGTTCTACCGCTTGTGCAAATCCATGAGAAACTCATGCAAACTCGTTTCAAGTATATATGGATGTGTATGTATAGACATATTTACTATTGATAGGAGATAGCTCCAAATAAACTGATATTCCAGTTTTGTTGACCGAGTAAAATCCCATAGAGCACATCGTTTGGTCTGTTGCTGACAATGCAACAATCGAACTGTATAACTGCGCACTGGAATATAATTTTAGCACCAAACATGTTGTGGTGGATTATTTTTTTTCCGGGCTTATTTTACTATTACTATTGTTATTCCATTTATTCTTTCTTTTTTCGTCTTTATGATAAAACCTCCTACACTGTAGATGGACTTCATGTTGAAGTTCTGTTAGAGCGGATGCAATTGACCGGAGAAGAGTAAGTAGAAATAAAAATTCACCATATTTGAAAAATAAAAATTCCGGATCATGATAATATTCAATTTAAAGTCGTATTTTTCCTTAAATTAATTAAGTTCAATGTGCATAAATCCTTAATGTAATTAGTAATAGCAGCCGATACTTGGTTTATACTGACATGTATCAATCACAGCGGCCCAATAGTGTGCTTTACAATATCCCTCTACTACCATTACAATCAACCCAAGTTATTTTAGCATCCAGCTGATCACTTGCAACGTAACATCCACAATCCACTCATCAACACGAACACTCAAACACATACATATACATAGAAGTTAATGACACTAATGGCGGTGATTGATAACATCCGACTACGTCGCCGTGTTTGGGATCACCGGTAGGGTATAGAAGTAGTGACATCATCGCTGCGAATTCATCGAGACGTGCATTGGGGGATGTATGACAGTGTATGTAAAAAAGAGGAATGAAATGGAGAAAGGAGAAAAAAAAATAAAACGGAAAAGTATAATAAAAATGTGTGAAAAGAAGATAGACGGTGACTTTCGCTGTCCTACATTTCAATCCAATCGTAGAAGTGAGTCCTACCGCATCCTGTATGGCATGACTGTACTCATATCTTCATCTTCCCATTCTTCTTCTTCTCCTTCTCCATCCTTTTACTCTTTATCGATTCCTCTTTCCTTCCATATCCTGTTATATATAATCCGCTTTACGTCTCGTATGTGTTGTCGACGATATTTTATATGTCGAATGCGGAATGTCACACGTCATACAGGAAAACCACGACTACGACGACGACGACGACGACGACGACGTCAACGATGATTATTCGTACGAAAGCTTATTGAAAATCGATTGAACAGTGGAGTTGAGTTAAAATAGGATTATAGATGATGGGTGTCTTTGAGAAGCAATCAGAACGATAATTTCGAACACAAAGAAATTTATCTGCCTTCCGTTTTTTAATATTTTTAAGAGTCTCTCTATGTGGTTGGTGTTGCTCCATTATTCTCTAATGGTATAGATATATAAATCAAACAATTGTGTAATGCATCTTGGACTGGAGGTCATTCACACGTTCGACGGAAACTATGTACTTGAGTGGTGACAATGACGAATGGAGAGCTTTGCTCTCACATCTCTTGTGGGCTGTGCAATGTTAAACGTAGGATGGACCTGACACGATGTACTACTCTAGACTTTACTGCACTGCCGACCATCTTTGACTCGTATAGATTCAGTATTTATGAGTCCATGCATATATATGATGCACCACGAAGCCATCTGATGGTTTTCACGTTTTTATCAATAATGATTGACTGAACATTTCGTATTTTCATCAATATACATTCAATTATTCTACTATTTCTTGTATCATAAACTATGATAGATTCAATTGCTCCTCTTTTTTCACTGTCCAGATACGAATTTATGTAATTTTTATTTTTCATTCCTTCAAAAGGATAAAGATAAATTGATTTCCATTGTTCCATCATATTATCAATGACAATTTTTTATATTATTAATCATGATTGATTGAACATCTTCATTGCTATTTAATTGAGGTAAATCGCCATATAACTTTTTTATTTTCAATGATGAATTGATTCATATCATGTCGTTATAATATTTATTACGAGTTTTATCGTATTCTGATTGATCACATTGTCATTTCGTATAATTATTCGCGATATGAATGACTGTTATTGAAAAATAATTGATGATAAATGGTAGAGTATTTTAAATTATTCAAAATCTGTGAATGCATTTGCGATAACAGTCTGTGTCTCATCACTGCTTTGACATATAGATATTTTTCCTACCTGTCTGATCAGTCAGAGCGTATTTCCACTTGATTCACTTCATGTTTAAAATATCACCTTGAATACTTTTGTTACAAAATATATCCATTGAAATAGATGTTTACTTTTATATATGGGTGTATGTACGTCTATATATCTTATATGTATTTCGAGAGTGGTAGATGTAGTATTTCAAAGTGAATCGAGAATATATACGCGAATGGTGGCGTTATCGTGGCATCAGAATGCTCCAACGAGTGAGAGCGAGTCTCACCAACGTATCGTTTATATATTCTCGTCGCGAATATTCGCTTTGCCGCGCGCATTCACAAGCAACCAACGCCATGAACTCCCCTCGCTCTTTTTTTACGCTTGGGACACTTGCTTTGCACTTGAATCTTTTTTTTTTTGCCTTTTTATTCTTTCGTCTCGTTTTTCTGTTTCTTTTTTTACTTCTATACATCTCATTTTGTGTTTCTTTTTATTTTTCCACCATCGTGTGTCGTGCCAGTCATTTTTATATCCTCTTATTATAAATTGCTGTTACTGTCAAATGAAATCGCAAAGATGAAGGCATAAAGTTGAAACACGATAAAGATAATAATAATGTGAATAATGATAAAATTCCAAAGTTTTTTATTGCACAGTCGTGTATAATGTTGTACTTTGTTGTCAGGAATTGTTGGGAATCAAAATTGTTGTAGAATATCAATGGAAATTACTTATGAAAAGATTGTCTGTAGTAAAATTTTATTGCGGCATGAGAATTTGAAAATGTGGATGTACAGAAACTTGGAATATTTTGCTGAAAATTTACAGCCATCTATTCCTTTTCTCCTTTCCAATCGGTTTCTTATATTAAATATAAATGGAAAGGAATAATACAGAAATAGAAATGATATCATCATCAAAATTTTCATGCACAACACATGATAAACTTGATTAAAAATTGAGTAGTGTACTATCCACAAAAATACCAACTTGACCGATTTTTATTATTTCCAAAACTGAATAGATTGCATCCTCATTATAATTTTGATGAAATCACGCTCTATCCAAATACGACTGTGAATGCAAACAAAACATCATTATTGCTGTAACTCTATTATTAAATTTCAGTATACATAACCATGGCGAGATCGAAAATACAAATAGAAAGTACGTTTCCTTCGTATTTATTTTTGATGAATGATAATGAAATTTAAAAAAAAACAAATAAAGCAACTGACCTTACCAATATCAAGTGAAGATTCTTTTCATTCTGTGCTCTACGAAGAATGAAAAGTTTTATTTAATTATAAAATTCTTCAGTCAATGGTATTCGATACAATTAATTGAGGTGTAGAGCAATGTTGAGTTTAATAAGAGGAAACGAATGTTTGAAATAATTGAAAATAAGGGAAACAAGAGATATAAATTGAGGGAACAAAAGAGTTCGTTTCAACGCTAGTCAACGAGCCGATGAATATGCGTGAGCACAACCCACAGAGCAATGAGTGGTTATACATATATACTTGTATGGAAAATGGTGGGTGGATGGTCACCACAACGATTTCAACGCCAACTGTAGGGCAATAGACTCATTCTATATACAGGTTTGTGTAGGTAAATACGCATACATATGTAAAATTACATATAGAACAGTGGTAGCGTGTGCTGGCACTGCTGCATAAATTTCCGACGCTGACGAACGTAACTAGAGAGTACGTGGTACGTAATGGTTTCTGCATGTGGATACGTCGTAGACACAATCATTATTGTCCATATGGTGGATTAAGGGGTGTGCAAGGGGAGTAAAGTGGAATAAATGAACAGCAATTGTAATCGGGAGAGAATGATGTTGAATAAATAATAAATAATTCAGTAGTCCGAAGCAATTTCCGAAATTTTTATCGTAAATAATTGGATGTAATTCAATAACTTTCATTTATTCATTATTTTTCACTGGGCTATTTGATTATTTCATCGATACGGAATTTGATTTGTTTATTAATATGTCGATGGGTGGTTTTATATATTTTTTTTTCACCCGCTCACTGTTTTTCTTTCATTAGCCCAATTCATTTATGTCGCTTGCCAAATTTGTTACCACATTTGTGATCTGGATGAACGGTTTGAAAAAAAATATGGATTCCAATATGAAAACACACAATTTCCATATATGTGGAAGTGAGGAAAAATGTTTTTGCTGCTGTATGAATATTGAAGAGTTCATGGTACTTCATTTGGTTGCAGTATTGAAATCGGGTGGAGAAATAACGAAAGTTCCCATATCTCTTTTTCTTTACTCTCCACAATGTGTGAAGATGAATTAAGCTGCAGATAATTTCGATGTTCAGATATTTTATCCTCAAACTCGATGAGTTTCAATTCTATATTCTGTTTTACCTTCATATACACAGAGTCATCACTTATGGAGATGAACATTCTAATTATCATCCTCATCTATTGTTTAATAAAATATTCTACAATGGAAATTGATGCTCTGTTGGGAATCTGTAGTACTTTCAAACACCCTATAAAAAATACATAAACATGAACAAAATTCAGTACTTTAAAATTGGATACCTTCGGATTCGGCGCGGGCTCGACATCACCTATATATGTATATCTATACACACAGGTCGTTGTGCATGAGGGATGGAGGGTTGGAAAATTGGGGACCATCTGCACTGAGAGACGCCACAAACCCACTAACGAGTTGGGTGAATTTGTTTCACTATGTCATTGATTTGTTATCGATACTTATTGCTAGCAAACATTTCTAAATTTTCTGTTCAATTGTGTTATTGAAACATAAATGTTTTACAGTGTCATACAATCCCTATTGTTGTGAATTGAAAATAACGATCGTTATTAGAATTCAATATTCTTTTTTTGCGAGTTTTTTTTTGTTCATGTTTTTATGTTAAAGTGTCTACTCCTTTATGGTTCAACTGGCGTTCCAACTTATTAGTGCTAACGAGCAAGAAAATGATTAGGTGAACGTGATATTCAATTAGGAAATTCAAGCCGGGTACGTGGACAAAGTCCTTTCGTGGTTATCGTTCTCTGAATGTTTCGCCATTCCATGTCATGTTGAGGTTCCGTAACATGCATGAAATAACGAAAGACAAGAGCGAACCGGAAGATCGAATATGGGGTGGGCGGGTTGGATGAGGATCCAGGAGAAATGGTTGTGCAAATTTTCCTCGGCGTTGTTAACCGAAAGTTATGCGCTCGAGCAACCACGAGACATCGCTCTGTATATGCTCGTCGAATTTTCAGTCACGAGCTGAGACACCACAGTTAAACTTCAAAGCATCTATTCTACTCCAGTCATACTGGAATTAATATGTCAGAATGCCAATCCGATTGAGAAGTTTGATAAACTTCACAATATCATTTATGAATTTTCCGTTCAGCATTTAATAATAATTTTTTTTTCATTCAGGGCTTTTGAATAAAATTTGAGTATGTCAAGTACAAAGAATACTTTAAATTTCAGTATTAACATTTCTTTTACCAATAATTTCAGTTTCATTTTTACTAAAATTAAACTCGGAAAAATTTAATTTGATCATGAATGAGTCGTTGAATAAAATGAAAAGAACGAATTCTGGTGTACATTTTATTCCAACGGTTGAATTGTGGTAAAAAAAAGGAAATTGTTCAAGTGCATTAGACGTTTGCATTTTATACCATGCATGCCGTAGAAAAATTTCTATTGTAGGTTACCCAACTATATTGCCCGACACACACACAAACTACACGTGAACATTGTACTCTCACATTTCGTATGCGGGTACCTTTATTGTTCAAAACTTCCCCTCAGTGACATTTTTGACCCTGTCAACCCTCACGTGCCTTCTCACATCCGTGTGCGTGCAAACCGTGTTGAAAAGGGTTTCACCGCTATATATTTACTCTTCCTTTTTTTTTATGTACTTTTTCACCCTCTATATCGTCAGGCATGTATAACGCGAGCTGGTGAATTCAAGTGTCACTCGTGTCTGAAGATTCGTACGCGCTTCCAATTATTTCATCTTCTCTTTCGTTCTTTCACCTACACACTCGCTCTCTCTTCTCAACATTCTTTTAATTTTCTCCTCCTTCTTCGTTTTGTTTAACCCCACAGAGCATAAGTGTGGCGCGACGCAGGATATATTAACGATAGAATGGAAGAAGCGAAAAAAAAAGAATATTTCGAGTACAAAAAAAAAACAAAACATGGATGAATTCGTAATTATGTATTTTATTTTTGATTATGTTATTTTATTATCAGATGAGATATTTATATAAAGAGAGCGTATGATAAGATATCGTGAAGGGTAAAATAATTTGACTGTCTACGATGAAGACAGGTTATATGTCACATCATGGATAAAGGACGCATCGAGGTGTATCCTAATTTCTCTTCTTTGCTATCTTTTTTTTTTCTCGTTACGATTTTGACATGTTGTGTAATTACAGTCCAAGTCACGCTCATACTTTGCCCCTTCAGCAAACAACAATAATCTAGATCCTCTCTCGTTCCGTCTCGTCAGCGATTTTTCTCATTTCGTCTTGCTGTTTTTTTCCTTCGTCTCTTATTTTTTATTAGTATTTTTATTTCCTTTTTTTCCATGATACCTCCCACGAAATAGACATACTCCCAAAATCATTACTGTCATCATCATCATTGCGATCGTCACGCACCTACAATTCCATTTTCACTAATTATTCTCACCTTTTGAAAATCTTTTTCCCAAGTGATTATTGGAGTGTTCTTTCTTTTTCGTATTGGGGAAAGAGGAATCATAAATGTTTCTGATAAATATTGTTTTACTTACAGGGATTGTCCTTCACTGGTACATAGACACTGTCGACAACAGCGTTTGTTTATGACAGCAATAACTTGGAATTTTGCCAAGAGGAAAAGTGCGGTTTGTTGAAGGAGGAATGGCGAAAACGAGCGAGCCGCAGCGCAAACGCGAAAAAAAAGAGTTCAGTAACGTTGGATATATAGCAGCATATCTTAAAAAAAAAAAAAAAGAATACAAAAGAGAGTTGACGATGATGTAAGTGTTAGTGTAGAAGTAATGTGGTTTTACATGGGCTTCAGAGCATACAAGTTTATAGGGATGAAGTAAAATCAGAAGAGACAGAAAAAAATAAATAAAAACAAACCGTCGTTTCTCTTGTCGTCAATCGACGACAAAACAGAAAGTTAGCATGGTGGGTGGCTTGTAAACATATAAATCTCGTTGTAGGCCATAGTCATCTTCTCTTACTCTCCCTCTCTTCTCTTTCGTTCGTCCTCCGTCAAGGTTGAACAATGAAACAAGTTTAGTACTTCGGAGGGTTGTTGTATTGCGTGCAATAGCACCTTCACACTTCTATCAAGAGTTCACTCTCCGTTACATTTTAATAAAAAATCGAGTGAAAAGTAAATGAATTAAAGTTAACAAGATACAATTTTACTATCCAGTACACACAAGGCGTTTCAGTCATGCGTAATACATTTTTCGTCTGACCGAACATCACGCATTCACTTGATAGAATAGAATGTTTTTACTGAACATTTGTTAGACTGTCCAGAGTGCAATTAATTTTTTATAGGATTCCGAGGGACTTCATTCGAAAGGTGGAGCTCTTCTCTTGAATTCAAGTACGCGATAACCATGATACGAGTTTTTGCACCAGAGGTATCAATCATTGAAGCAAAAAAAGATTTCTGGAGATTTACTCCTTCATAACAATCGAAATGATAGATTATAAAAAAATTCCGAGTTGTCTTACCCATATATGGGTTCTCCTTACAATAAATTTTATATTGTGTCTATTACTTTGAATATACAGATAAAGAAACAGAAAAAACCAACATTATCCAGCTCAATTCGCATTTCATGAAATAGCGAACATCTATTTTTGTTTGAAAGGTCTCTAAACGTTTCATTCGATATTGTGAAAAATGTTCTACTATTATGTGTGTATAAAGACATGCTGCACCGGCACCTGACAATATATAGCACCACAACGCGACAACAAAACCCCATCAATGGCACTATTCAAGCTATTTATGCGTAGTGAAGTTCTCCGTAAAAAAGAGTACTTGAGCTTTTTTATGATCAGCGCATCGGTATATAAAACTGCCACCTGGGTTGTAAAATCTTTCGATCTCAACTTGATCGTATACGTTATTTTACTGACCTCCAGTTGTGAATATCACCTTTCAACATATATTTATACATCGGAATTTATTATCTAAAACCAAGAAAAATTTTACAATTTCTATGGAAAAATGTTGAGGATTTTGACAGGCTCGACATATTCTGCTTATATTTTCCCATTATAAATATTGATACAGGCGATCGAGAAATTTTCTTCATTTTAATCAAACGCATACCTTCACACCATACAAATTTCTATCCACAATATATTTCTATTTTATTCCTACAGCTTTTCAATTGCGTTTCTGGAGCTGTTCACAAATATATGCTGTATGACAATTGACTTTTTCCAACCTTCGCTATCGTTATATATTTTACTCTCTCTATACTCCATTCTTGTTCTTCTATAATCATGAAAATACGAAAAAATGAAGAAGAAGAAAATGGATGAAAATAAAAAGAATAAATAAATAAATAAATAAAAGCTTTATATTTCGCCTTATACGCATTTGCCCGGTATGTGACTGCTGGCTTTTCAATTTCCTCGTGCTAACACCTCACAACAAGTCAATTGTCCACATTTCCCTACATGCAAAAGTCTCTACTCGTACAAAAGAATTTTCAATTCGATTACTTTTATATATATATACATGGATTGCCATAACAGAAAATTAAATTCGAATAGCGAAGTTGCATTTGTTTTCACACACTCATACTCTGTATTATTGTTTCAATGTAGACAAATTGTCATGCGTTCAATTGAGCTTCTTAATTGGCGTATAATCAAATTGGGCAAATGAATCGCGCGGAAATATAAATCGAAAATGAATAAATGAACGACACGCAGGACAGATAAAATGAAATAATGAACATTATATAAATATAATTTAAATACTCTCACAATTCATGAATTATAAGTTTTGTCAATGCAATTCTAGTTCATAACTTAAACGTAACCATTACGAGTTTAAGGGCTTCACTCTGTGTGATAACAGTGAAATCCGTCATAAATGATATGACGAGCAGATACGAAAGTTATCCAATTTTAAAGCAACAAAATTCAAAACTCACACTCATAAATACATTTTCATTCTGCACTTCGAATCTCATCTTGATAAAGAGAGTCAGTTTACTACTATAATATAAATATATATCTATATGAATATACTGAGAATAAAAGGAAGAGAGGAAATAACAGATCCATGCGGAAATAGATCAAACGTAATCGAATTTCCGGGAGTATATAGGCAGTTCGCAGTTTCGCCTGAATGTGGTTGCAACATCGCGCGTGGGAAAAGCGGGCCAAACTACTCTCGGAGTTCGTTGATTGGTTAACAAGCCCAACACGACTGGGAGAAACATCGTGTGCTTGCCCTTTTCCCTCAACTTCATTTCACGACGTAAAATACCTCGACAAATTTATTTTGCCTCGTCTATATCAGTTTATATATATGTGTGACTACAGATCGTTTACACTGAATACTTTTATCTGAATAAACATAATACAATTTGTAAATTATAAATATATTGACCGTCGATTCGCTTAATTATGGAATTTATTTGCTTCATCAATGAAATAGATGCGATGGGAACGAGTGTGTATGTAGGATTTGACTGAATAAATAGTGAGTTTAGTTATTAGTATTATTTATGGTGTAATGTTGAACTTACGAACGTGAAATCATGAAAACTTTCGCGAGTTTAACAAAATCATTAAATACAGATTTATGTTATATATGAAAGTTTGAAGTGCTATTAATATGTTCAAAACGTGTTTCTATGCTCAGGATCACTTGTCCCCCTCACTCGCCAAACACTTGTTCGCAATAGTTCACTACACCACATGTATATGTATATATATAAATATACTTTAGCCTATCTAACAGATCCAAAACTAAATTCACCCAGTTGACGTTAATGTTTATTCGAGTCACGATGATGCACAAAGTTGTACAAACGATTATAAAACTTGATCTATGAATCACGTTCGAGTGCTACAAATAATTTTCCAATATTTAAGATAGATGTAATTTTTTTACCGAATCCTTTAGACCGAACAACAATTTACAGGGCGTAAAATTAATAGCTCGGAGGGGAATGATAAAAAATGGAAATAATGAATTAAGAGGGTTAGAAATATATTTTTCAGACTCTACCAAGTGAACTTGGAGATGACTTTGGGAAACTTACAAGATATAAATTAATTCGATCATCCACTCTGAAGCCTTGAACAAATTAATAACAATAAATAAACAGTATTATTGAGTGATTCTGATTAATTTCTGCACAATAATGTAATGAAAAACAAGATTTGGCTAATATATGTATGCCAATTTGAAATTGAAAAGTGTTTGGTAATAGGTGCGTTTACACTGGAACTTATAATTGTGAATACACAAATTAAGTTGCATGTTTGTCGCGGGGGAAAGAGAATATTGCAGATGCCTGTTTATTCCTGATTAACATGATAAAGTCAAGAGTGGAGCATTTCATCCCTTAGTAGCGTAGAAATAGCCACCAAGGAGATTCTGCGGTGGAGAAACTGTATAGACATATACACTTTATACACCACAAAGTAACCGGCTGCGATTTTCATCCCTAGTCTCGCCCCATCGCCATCCCCATTCCCACCTCTGCCTGCCCCGTATCTTATTATCTCAGGCGATTCCCTCAACTTAATTTACCTTCAAAGTGTTTCACCCTTTCTACGCAGAAATTCTATTTTATTTCATCCGAAACTTTCGTTCTTCTCGTCTTTTTGAACCTCAACGAGTTAACATCACTTGGCAATCTTCTTATGAACTAACAGCCAATTAAATATCATTATGACTTATATTACGTTCAATCATACTATTGAAGATGAAATTCCTTTACATTCATATATTCCCCGAGTTCTTTCCTTTAAACTTCTTCCTATTGAAATTAATTGACATTTTTCCTTCACGAAGTATGAATCGATAGTTTCCAAATGCATTTGTGAGAATTTGCATTTATACATGTTGTCTGACCATAGGATACCTTTTCTACTTGCACCTGTTCAATACATGTATTCAAAACAATTCGGCATCGAATTATTAATAATATTCTTGTCATGCTACCAAATAATTTCCCATTTAGTGCAGACGATCGACAGTTCAACTCACTGTATTTCCGTCCAGCCATTATGCTCTTCTTCTTCTTCAACTCATCCAACCCCTGCACGCGCCCGCGCCACGCTCATCGTTATCTTTGTTACGTGCCAGCTATATGCACCACTGATGAATGGTCGTATTCGCAAAAGCACGAACGTCACGCGAAACATTATTTATACCGTAGGAAGCAGCGACTCGTCACGCGCGAGAATTTTTGCTAGTAGTAATATTTTTGTTTTATTTTTTCCTTCCTACTTTTTTTGTTCTATCTCTTTCCGACAACCTCGTGGTGAAACGTTCACATATACTCATACCATACATGTAGACGTATATGCTACTGTCCATACATATTCAGTGCTAATTCTCTTTCTTTATAATTTTTCTTTTTTGCATTTTATTATCTTAAATTATGGTAATAACTCAATCGCTGAAATTTACTCACATCAAAATAGATACACGAATTGTAAATTGTGGTTCAATTAGTTTGATATTCCGTAGTGAAATCGCGTGTGTAAATTATCTTGATTTATATATTTTTAATTTATATTTTTTCCTTTAATTTTTCATTAAATGTCATGTCGAAACGATGTCTAAAGATGTCGTGTAATGTATATGTGAGATCATTTGATCGCAACGACCAATCTGGTGTCACGCATGAAAATATATATCCGTGGAGTGAACGGGAACATATTGTAGGTGAAAAAAAGGGCCAACAATGAGGTCTTGACGTGGTGACAAGAGTTACAACTGTGTCGTGACTTGAAAATAGTTGAACATATGTATATAATATACATGTAAATTTTTTTCTACATCTTTTTTATACATCTCACGATACATCGGTGTATTTTGTAATGTAAGAGAGGCATTTTCAGTACCTTCATTCGAATCGTTCGAGTGTTCATGTTTGAATTTCTATAGAATTTCGAGTTCGTATCGAAATTCCAATGAAAAAAATGTCGAGATACAAGTTTGAAATATTTTCACCACTCAACAGGAATTTTTTGGAAATTAAATTTGACGAACTATTCAACAATTCTATCTCTCTCCGAATTACTTCATTTATTTCTGTTGAATAGCATGAGGTGAGTTGAAATAAAAGATAAACTCTGGTGGAATGATATTACATGTATTTGCCACATGAAAATCTGAATACGTTGTGGGTTAATCTTTTTCAATCATCGAGGAGGTTTTTCATGCATGAAACCCTCCATATTTATATTCAATATTATGAAGGTACTTCTGAAAAAAAAATAATTGATGGTGAAATAACAGAGAATTGAAGTGAGTCGTGAATTTCTGCGAAGAAATCAAAATGTTTCATGATATATAAAACAGTTTACATCATTTTTTTGGTAATGAAAAACAAATATCGAACGGAAACAAATAAATAAAAATATAAAATAAACGTACAACCAACAGTGTTACACTTTTTCATCTGATAAAAATTAATGTCCAATATGAATCGTTCATAATAATTAAAAAACAATATCCAATCGCTCGCAAAAATATGATTGAATTGGAAAGAATGCGAATGCTTTAGTATTGTTATTATTTTACTTCACTCATAAAAATATATAATCTATAGTATACATCGATCTATACAAACATACAGATGTTGCTTCAGGGCTCCAACTTTTTGAAATTCTATCACTATCAAAGCTGATACTATTTCGCAAACCACAATTGTCCTGCCACAGTGTCCGATTTTCGCGTACACGACCGAATCATCGTAATAAGGTCATACGAATCCGTTGGTAAACCTCCTCTTCCCCACCCTCGTTCATCCCCCATCAATCCACATACACAAACATGTATAACCCAGGATGAAAATCTTTCACTTCCATGTCTTATTATTAAATTAATGTAAACGAAATGAAATTGCGCAAACATCTCCCCTCTGTTTGTTTATTAATAAAAACAAAAATGTGTCTATTATTTTATGGTGTAATAAAGAATTGCAGCTCCATTCCATACATTTGGATAATCACGTACAAGCAAAACTTTCTGATGTTTGGAATTGTGTATGTTTACATTTATATTTTCACTTGTTCTCTTTTCTTTTTTGACCCTCTCAATTCGTTCGCTCATTCCCTGGTACTCATATCGCCCTGTGGTAGGTCACGGATGATTTTGTGTAAGCCACTGTGTAGATATATACGTATGGGATACACAATCCCCTCTACGATTTTCAGAGTGACGAAGAAGAGAAGGAGTGTATGAGTGGGAACGGAAACGCGCATGCTCCCAACGGGCAGAATTCACCCCAGTCAGGGTAAATCTGCCTGAGGGTCGAGACGTGAATGCATCGTGCGTGGTAATATATACCATGTCGTCGATACTAAATGTTAGCGATCATCATATTTTTTTCTGATGATTATATACTTGGAAAAATGAAATGTTATAATTTAATTTGTTGAATTTAAAATCGACAAAAAGACAAAAAAACAAAACAAAGTAAATTATCATCTCCATCCATTTCATTCTTGAAAATACGATAAAATATTTTTAATTATCAATTGTGTAATGTGAAAGTTTGCAGTTGTGTTCTATTTTTATTTCATTTTTACTTTCCTTTCCATTGAATAAATTATTGATGAATATAATTTTCACCTCTCAAGTTGAGGATATTAAAATGATATTGTCGAAGGGGTGAATAATTGTAAGAAGACTCTACTGAGTGCACAAAATCAATCAGTGTAAAATCTAGGGTGATGAAACTACACAGAGTGACAGCAAAGAACATACAAAATTGTGAACGTGAAAGAAAAATTTCTCCTAACTGACCGATTGAATGAACAATTTATTTAAATATCGAATAACAATCGAAAAATTAATTCTGTACTGCAAAATATATAATGGAAGAAAAAAACATGTGACGAAAAATACTGGAGAATCGATATTAACAGTGTTATGGAGCAATAATAATAAACGTTTATCGTGCGTTCATCCGCAAAGCATTCCTGAAAAGTTCCACGGAGTTTTTGGGATTTTACCAAACTGGATTGTGAACCACCGGTAAAACAAAAAAAAGAACGGAACCAAAAATATCCATTTGAGGGATAAAATAAATTGCATCGACGAGCGTTTGGAATTGGCACCGGCATTCGATGACAACAGGGAAAACAAATTAATAATATAAAAAGAAATTATCGACAAAGTTTAATAATATCCCAGTGTATTTGTGTGTGCGATTTTATCGCTTGTGAAGACACAATTGTCTATCATCTAACCATCCGTATTAATGTGTGTGTGTACTTGTGTTCACATGAATGGACGTTTTATCTACCCGGCGAATATCAATACGATTACGTAGCACGAGAGATTGCAGAACTGGTTTAGAATTACGTACTTAATGCCATAACATTGACCATCACTACTACTTCGTAATTGACTTTGTCAATTAATTCAGTGAATTCGATTAAGCACATAAATGGCATTAATATGAGAAGGGTAAATGAAGGGCGGTGCCCTACAAGCGTAAATTAGTCCTATTTACTGTTTGTATGGTGTTTGCTTCCATTTAATCACTTTAAAACATGATTGAACCAGTCGCTGAGTCCAAGTGCGCTCGAATAACACTGATAATAGGTTGGTGGTGATGGTAATGGTGTTGTTGAATAGTGTGTTGTGTTGTACGTGAATGAAAAACGGAGATTGTTATGAAAAGGAAGTGGTTCATTTGAGCATTATCAGTTGTTATTTTTTATTTTTTTCATCCTTTTGGAATATAAATAGAAAACGGTGGAGCGATAACGGCGAGTAAACTTCAGAGGAAATAATAAAGATATAAAAAACGCTTCGGAAATGGCTCTAAGATGGCAAGCGAGGCTTTCTATCGCCGCTATACTCGTTATGTGTACCGAAGGTAATTGCTATTTGTTTTCATTTTTTCTCTCTCCTAGCCAATAAGTTATAATTGGTAGTGTGATCCCTTTGTTGAACGTATATTAATTATGTGGCAGAAACAACAGCTTGTTATTGGGCCCACATGTTTCAACGTTTTTTTTCTTAATCTATTGAAATATTTTTGAATAGTTCATTCCGTTGATTGTTCGTAGAGTTGATAAAAATAATGGAAATATTTATCTTCCAATTAACTCATGTACAGAAATTGTTTGAAATGAATAAGGAAATTAGCTGTTTATTTCGTATTTGTAGAACCTTTCATAACTCGTTTGGGAATCTAAATTAAATGGTCAATGACATGAGCAAAAAGCGTTTCATTCTTTCGTGAATAATCTATGAAAGAAGTTTTAAGTTTGTTTAGTTGAATTTCCCTTCTTTATATTTTTTTCTTTACTCTTTTATCTATTGATGCGCTTTGCGATGTTGTAACAAAGTTTCTAAAAGTGCATTCGATAGATCTACAGTAACTTTGTCTCGGTTCATTTTATCATTGGGGAAGTAATAAAAAGAAATGAAACGATTCGTTTTTCGTCTACTATTCTTTTTTAAACGTTTTATTTACTTTTTTTTTTTTTTTCTTTCATCGTATTAAGATTTAGAGGGAGGAAAGAGGTAGAGAGTATCTGGTACGGTTCACCCGCAGTAGTTTTTCACACATGACGCTTTGAATCTGTGCCACTTCATGATTAGATTCTCCGAAAATATTTTCTTGCGGCTAGTGGATATAGCCCAGCTACCGTCAGACGATCCTGGCAAATTATTCCAAGTGCTATGGCAATATCTCGCTCACTCCGCCTTTTACTTTCTCACGGTCCTCGTTGTCCCTTTTCTTCACTCTTACAAGTACTACAGTAATATTTGCTCGGAGAAAATCACCAGTAGAAGAGAATAATTCAACGACAGGGAAAAAATATATCCACTACTCTGTAATACTAATATTATTAGCTTTTCTCTGATTACATTCATATGAAAATAGCTTTTTTGGATATGGAAAATCTACATAATAAATTCCACAAAATTGATTGAATAGACTGTGAATCAAATTTCGAAAGAGCAGTATTAATAGAAAAGTGAAATAATAATAAACTAATAAATTATGAAAGCTTTGAACTTTATAAAATAAAATTTATTTTACATATTACTTTGCTTAGTGCTTTATATGAGTAAATTTATATGCATGCATACCTAATACCTGTTGTCCTACTCCAGCATACTAAAACTCATTATGTGGAAATAAATTCAATGACAATGAGAAGCGAGAACGTCTCTCTGTATTTTAATTGCAACTCCCAAAGTCTCTAGCATCCTCGACCCGTTTATGAATTTACAACTGGCGCACGCTCCCGAATGAGTACAGACTCATATAATATATGTACTCTATTTCTCTTTCTCCCATATGAACGTGGAATTTCAACACCATTAAATCGCTCAAATACGAAAGCAATAGCACACCAAATTCTATTCTTAATTCTATACAACTGCGATATAAAACATTGAGTAAGAAAAATTTAATAATGTTCAATCATTACTGCTTCATTTATTTTTATTTTACAGACTAATAAGTTCAATTAATTACACAAATACTGTACCACACTTCTGACATTATCCTTACTTTATTATTCACAGCTAATGAATTAATTATGAGACGCGCAACCTGATGGAATAGTTTTATTACTGATCATTTAAAATATATTTCAATTCTTAAATAGACGGTGCTTCAGATTAATATTTATTTCGCATAAAATTTCTCGAAAGAGAATGTGAAGTGGCTGTGAAAATCGTTGATGATTTTAATCGAGAACTTACTGACGTTCCAAATTATTTTGAAACGAACTAATCACTTTCCAATCTCTTCAATTTTCATTCACTATGTTAACTTCACCTCTTTTGTTTTCATATCGAACAACATAATGGGAATTTATTGATAAAATTTTTCTATTGTTCATGGAATTGGATCTGGATAATAAAAAATCTACGTAGACATAATAATTGTTCTCAGTGGGGAAATTATAAGACGACTCATGTCGTTGAAAAAAAGAATTAAAATTTATTTTTTACTGTTTCTTCCTTTCCTTTTTTTCGCCATTCATACAAAACAGAATTCTCTGGGCGAAACTTCTACCTCGAATTCTGTGAACTTGATGTAAATATTCAAATCCTCTCTAGGGATAAAATGAAGTTAGATACGGAGTTGGGTTAACGATGCAGCTCAATGGTCGTGAGTACAGTACAATTGAATCGTGTTTTCTTGTTCACAAATTTATATCTATTGAAATCTGCGTCGTGATATATAAATAAAACTGATTTTATAGTTATCTCAATTATTTGTGTGCCATTTCCCTATTATTTATCTTTTGGTTTTTATAATTTCATTGAATCAAGTCGCAGTTATAATTCTTCTAGTCATTTCATTTCCCTTCACATCTTTCCTACTCATACTCTTCCACTTGCTTCTTGCCTCTGCACATAAATTCTACAACAGCTACAATAACGTTTCACAAAAACACAACTCTTTACACCGAAAGCATCTACATATGACTACAAACATGAAGTATGCAAGAGAACATTATCGTCTTCAATAATTCAACCGTATAGCTGTACATATACGTCGAACAAGCTATGGAAAAGGAAAAAAAAGAAATAACAAACCATGATAAAGAGCATTAAATATATTCGATAAATATATTTGTAGGTCTGATATCAATAAACCCCATCAAACAGTTTTGTAATCAAAGAGAAACTATTATGAGATCGAAAATACAGAGTCAGTAGTTTTTGATTCGATATTACACCGTACATTGATGAAAAATTCAAAATAGATGTACACACATAGGTAATTATTGGCATAGATCGATATATTGGTCAGGTGTTCATGGCATCCGAACGTTGTCGTGCAGCTTCCATAGTATCCTAATGTTAATTTACGCTCGCTGGCAGGACAAATTACTCTTGCGCGGACGCGTCCCTAGTGAGGCTAGTGCAATTAAGCTTTCGACAATCAATAGCTATATACCTATATATGTTGACAAGAAAATGTGCATGTGATAATATGTAGTGGTGACCGGGGGAATATATATATATTATACACGCACAATAAAGTATAATCAGTATAATAATTTGTAGTTCATATATAAATTCTATGTGTGTGTAGAATATATATTCATTTATTTTGATTTTCCATTTTGTTATTTATTCTTTTAATTCATTGAGTTGTATATGGATGAGGTGTATTGATTTGGCTGACGTTTATATAATTAGAATGATGGATTGACGTTGTGTCCAATGGTGCCAATTTGATTCGCAATAACTCTGAAATTTGATGAAACGTTTACAAAAGAATAATAATCGACAATAACTTACTGAAGCTAGAGAAATTAACGATCCTCATGTACAAAGCTACTCGAAACAAAAATGTCCCTAAGCATCGAATATGTCAGCATTATTAATATTTTTTCTTGCTTCATTCCTATTTCTGTATCTCCCTTCTTTTTTTTTTCCTTCATCATTCAATACGGTTCTCTATTATTATTTCTTTATACACTCATCTATATTTCTATCCCTCCACCATTGAAGAGGGATAACGCGTGCTCGTTATCTTTCTCTTCTTCTTTTCCGTTACGATAGTAAATTGCTTCGAGTTTATATACCAGCAGCTTTCATTTCTCTCTCTCTCTTACTCTCTAACTCAGTGATTCTCGAAGAGGATCGTGAACTCGACCTCGTTAGATCAGCGCTTTTCTCAACGGTAACTCTCGTGACTAATGAGAATTCTGCTTCCTCGTCAAGTGCCTATGCTCATCCGGGACTTACTGTACAAACACATGTACATTTTGTATATATCATGGGTTTATCAACAGGAAAAGGAGAAAAGAAAACATAATAATATCTTAACAAGACAGTTACAAATTTCTATTAAATTTAATATTGATTTTGATTTTTTTTACGGTGTCATCATCACGTTTATAATTCATTTGCCTGTTAATATATTTCTGTCCAATGATTTATTTGACTGCAGATACATTGAGCTTGAACGATGGGACAATGGAAAAGCTGGAACGTCAGCCGAGTCAGAACAGACCACGCCAACAGATGATCGATCACTCGATTGGCCTCAAGACAAAGCCTGAACCAACGTTCGATTTCAGTCAACCCACAAACGTTACTGCTCTTATCGGCAAATCAGCGTATCTCACGTGTCGAGTGCGACATCTTGGCAATAAAACGGTACATGCATCAGACATTAAACCCATAATCCAATATATTTTATGAATATAGAAGTACGAATATTTATAGATGATATTTAGGCTTTTGTGCATGGTTGAATAAATATTTTTTTTAGACTTAGAGCCACAAGGTATGAGTAATTTCCAATGTTCTACAAATCATCAAGCATTTATTTGTAGGAAGAAAATTGGAAATTCATTTAATACAGTAACAATTTCCTATTGTTATTATGGAAAAATTGAAAATAAATTGACTACAATTCAGTAGCAATTAAAAAAAATGCTGATGGAAATGCCGTGGTTTCAATTATTGAAAACGATGACGGCTCGAGAGAGAGAGAACGAGGGAATGAGGTATGAATGAGAGGAAGTGAGTGGAAGTGCACATTGAAAGATATAGAGATAGCCGAAATAGCATTATATGGTTGAGTCGGAAAATTGGTGTTACATCGCGTCGGCATACTGAACATCATGGGGATAGAGAGCAAGTTGAGAGACTCCAACCACTTGACCAGTGTCCGCGCGAAAAGCGATTATCAGAGAATAACGCTATTACATCAAGTCGATTGGACGTTAATCGTCGTTCCGGGACGTTAGGGAAATTCAATTTTATCCAGTCAAGCATTTGCTGCTTTCCCCGTCGCCCATTTACATTAACTCGCGGGTAGCCAACTTGGGAAATGGCTTTAGAGTATGGTGGTCAAGTCTTTCACAATATATGTGTTATGCATCTCTGTGCTGAATGGATTCTCACCACAAATAATACCATTGAGTAAAAATTAATAAATGTATGCTATGAAATAATGAGGACAATTTAAATTGATCAGTGATTTTGGTTTGTTCAGTGTTTTAATTGATTTGATAAAAAATATCATTTTGTGTACGAGATTTTTTCTCTTCCAATATTGGACGAATTCATTTCATGGTAACGTTGAACATTTATCGAGTATGAGTGTGTTTGTGTGTGGGTATATGCACTGTCGCATATAAATAATTCAGAATTCTCCAACAAACTGTACAAATGAAAAATTCCAATCATAAAATAGAATTAATTCGATTATCTTTTCGTTACAGTGAATATGATGCTATTTTTTCATGTATATTGGTTTTTATTCCAAATCTCAATTGCAACATGCGATCGCATTTTCATGTTGATATAAATATTTTCCATCTATCTATTGCCAACGATTTCATTTAATTCAAAATACTCAAATGTAACTTCAACTCAACTGAGTAGTTTAACGCAAATACAACATTCATTAAAATATTTTCATGAACAAACAAATGAATGAATCTTCCCATCCGTATTCAAATTCATTTACTTTTATCGAATAACGGCGCAGCAGCGAGCCCGACCATGCCTATTATTGGAAAATGATCTTTTGCTGGAATAAAAAATCCAATGGACACCAAAATATCAAAATTCAAAATACTGGTTAAAACATGTACTAGTCTCTTCTGAATATTCGTGAGCGTATTTTTCATGTATTCATGTTCTGTTGCGTTTGTGACTTTTTGAATGCCATTGAAGTATGAACATTTTTAATCTCCGATCCGTTTTTCATACACAACGTCATCGGGGGCTTGTCAGTATGGCGATATACGTTATCTCACGTGAGCCTTTGAATGGATCGTGCGAATAAAAAGTACCGGAGTATGAAAGCTCATGGGTATAAACGAAGAGCCGTGACATATGAACAGGAAAAAAAAACGGGAAAAAGCATGAGCATATGAAGCTGAAACATAAATCGAAAAATTTCCAGCTGAACGTCAGGGTATTGCAGTGAACCTGTTTTTTTTTCTTCTTTTTTTGTTGTAGAAAAATGTAATGGATCACGTAGATGATGAATAGCATCTTGATATACTTAAAATTTATTATTCCAGTTAATTTTTATATCTAACGATATAATTCAATGGCGAGGATTCTTTAAATTGAACATAATAAAAATTTTAATTCGCAAATTTGACGTTAATTATTCACGATGGTGGACCATTATCGTCGGTGATTAAACGTGTGGGAAAAGTTTTATCACCGCTATACGCCATTAATGCCCTGGTTATCAATTTCTCCACTTTCAGGACACATATATCACTCGACTGTCATCAATAAATATATATATGTATACGTACGCATGAATATTCCGTGCGATTTATGTTTAACCACTGATCAATTTAAATTTGGTTTGTATATTTACACGAAGAGAATGGTGCATAGTATAGAAAATATAGTTTTTCAACAATAGAAATAACAAATGTTCAAACAATATAGTTTTTATGATAAGTTTATCGGGAATTCTGGTGTAGGTTGTTGAATTTTATACTATGGAGATCATAATTTATTCAATTACTTTTGATTGCTTGCTCCTGATTGTCTTTCTACAATTTACAATACAACGAACGGAAATTACAATTTTGCTCATGGAAATTGTAATATCGATCGGTGAATTCATTGTGTGCTTTGTGAAATGTCATGCACCTTCAGATATTATTTCTATTCTGTATACAAATCCTGTGAATTTTTTCGAGAGCAGAAGTAACAAAAATTGTTTGTACACTTCATAATTTTTGCGAGGATAAAACTTGGATGAAATATTGAAGACTTTATTTTTTGTTTATCATACTGAAGAACGATGTTCTTCGAAGAATATGGGGTTGGAATACAATTTTTCTCCCTCTTTTTCTATTATACTGTATAAATCTAAATTCTACTTATCACAGTCATTGGTTTTATATGAATTTTTCAATGGCAGTATATAATAATAATATCATATAACAATGATGACAAATATTGCGTGACGATTGGGTATTTGAAATATCAATGCATACCAAAGTACTCTTGGGAGAGGAATATCGATAAATGGCGCGTCGCGACAACCGCCTCTATTCGCACCAACCCCTGTGGATTCTCAAGTATTTTCCGCATTGAGAACGTGCGTAGCGTGGCGTAAGCCGTCGTGGCATTTCTCCCACGTCGCGTGATTAATATTCTATGGCATTTTGATATTGCCTGGAAGCGCCGCAATCGCGTTTTTGTTTATTGATGAATGAAAAAATTTTTATCCGTAGAAGAAAATTGTGAAGAGTCAGAATGACTGAAAGCTTTAATTTGTTCCACTGCTTTCTTTGGGAAACACGTTGGAATGAAAAATGTTAGAAAACAAGAAAACAAATTTGACAAATGCAATTTCGTCTTTGTACAATGTTCTTTTTGTTCAATCCAATATTTTTCCTCTTATAATTTCATATTTATTGCGGAATAAAATTTTGTTGGATGTATTCCCAATTAACTGTTGTTATGTTTTCTATGTGATTCATGAATTGATTGAATATCAACAATGCACGTTCGGACGGTATAGAAATTTCCAATAGCTAAAATTGTTGCATGGGAGGATCGAATTTTTTTCGCATAGTTCAATATTGAAACAGTTCGTCATTGAATATAATTTTTTTACAGAAAATACCATTTCCTCTTGTCTTGTGTTCAACCTGGTCGAACCTACACCAGACATGGAAACAACATCCCTAAAAATAACGAACCAACTCAACGAGAAACCAAATTCTATTCCATTGTTTTTTTCCTCTGGAGGGGAAAAAATTGATGCAACCAATTCTGAAAGCTCTCAATAATATTTTTTTCGAGCGCGATATTGTCATGCATTCCATGATTTTATTCCATTCTATTGTATGAATTGACCAATTTCCCTACAAATGAAACAAACTACCAATATTAGATATTTATATCTCGAATTAAAATTGCAATACGCAAACATACGCAGGGGAAATATAAATATGAATACTATTCTATAGGCAATATTCATTTCAAACAATGTCCCAGTGATTTCATCGAGGTCAGCGAGACTACAACAGAGTTATACCAATTAATATACCTCGAGCCAAGTCAACAGTACAATATTCACAAATGACTCTACTTCGACAACACAACAAGAAGCAATAAGGAAAATAAATACAGAAAGAATAATAATACCAAATAGAACAAAGTGGAATTAATTTATTTTACACAGACATGAAATTTCTTTGTAAAGCAATAGAAGATTAATCATAAATAAATATTTCTCATCAGAATGTTTATTTCCATCTCATTAATTTCAATTTTGTTTTCACATGAATTTTTTCAGGTCTCGTGGGTACGTTTGCGAGATATTCACATTTTAACAACTGGTGCTTACACATACACAAGTGATCAGCGATTTCAAGCGCTCAATCGACAAAATAATGGACAAAATAGTGAGTGGTCAGAGTGGACACTGTGCATTAAATGGGCTCAGGCACGAGATCAAGGAATTTATGACTGTCAAATTTCAACAATTCCATTGAAATCTCATCAATTTTATCTAAATGTTGTAGGTTAGTATCGAACATGAATAAATAGATCGACAGATAAATAATCGATACAAATATTCAAACAATTATAATTCATTGATACTATTCAATTAATTCAACTGTTCAAATATAAATTATTTATTCAGTTCCAACGGCAACAATTCTTGGCGGTCCGGAACTTTATGTTGGCGCTGGTAGTACAATAAACTTGACATGCGCAATACGATTCAGTTCTGAACCACCCGCCTACATATTTTGGTATTACGAGGGAAATGTTTTGAGTTATGACAGTCCACGCGGTGGAGTATCGGTAATAACGGAAAAAGGAACGGACGTAACGACATCGTGGCTATTAATACAAACTGCAGCGCCAAGTGACTCTGGCGAGTACAGATGCAAGCCAAGTAATGCTAACACAGCGTCCATTCGCGTTCATGTTGTCAACGGTAAGTGTTATTTTAAATTGAATTGCTTATCAAACTTTTTTCCTTTCCAGTTTAAACGCTTCCCACATCCTCTTTCTCGTTCCATCGCATGTTCATAATTTAGTCATAGCCATTCATTCAGAATATCTGAACATTTAGAAGTAGAAGAAGTCTGACGATAGCATTGGAAAAAATAAAAGAAAGGAAAATGAGGTAATGCATAGTAAATAAAAGTCTCAGTAAAATATGTTGAAGTTACGACACAACGCTATACATTCCTATTCATCCAATGCATTGGAGAAGCCTGGTATATTATGCTGGGTGGTAGTACAGCTCGTAGATATGATACAGGACGTGAAGGAAATTGCATTTCGATTCGTTTTATGAAGCTTCAGGGCACGCAGTAGTACCCGAGATCTATGAACTAACGGCAATTCGACAATGGAAAGAATGAAACTCTCGTCGTGCTATTCAATGGACCTATGACAATATATAAATTCGTATATATGTAGCTCATGCAACTCCCAGAAGCATATATACCACCGACACACCGGACTTTCGAAATTTCCAACGAGAAATATAACATTTGCATGAAAAATGCATTTAATTCCAGTGAGACTTTGAGTTTAATTTGTATTGGTGAAAAATCAATTTCTTTCGCTATGCTTGAAAAGATTTTGAAGACAATAAAGTGCCCTAGAAGCGAATACAGAAGAGGGTGTGTAGGGAAATACAAATATGAGTAATATTTTTCATATAAAGTCAATGGATTCACGATTCATGCGACAACGTTGAATGGTTCTAGGGAAATATTCCTGTTGATAATGTTGAACCATGCAGAGGTGAAAGTGGCAACGTGAAGTTGTTTGTAACATCAATACAAGACGAAAATTTATAAAAATTTTCGTTTAAATGGCTGATGAAGCTTTATTCTTTCTTGATATTCAATTTTAAAACCGCTCTATGAATAAATTAGATTGTTTTTATCATAAATCTGAGAAATGCAAGTCACAGAAATATGAAGATTAAAAACGGAAAATAAAATTCTTTTCTCTGCCTCATTATTTCGAAGCACGTTTTAAATTTGATTTCTCTTACGGGAATAGTAGATGACCTACTTGAGAAATATTTTTTTTTTCTCGAATGAATATCAGTGTTAAGGAGAATACACTCAAGAATAGTCATCCGCAATCTTTCATCTGCTGACAGAAATCCGCAACATATATTCATACTTAATGACATAAAATTGTTTTCTTTATCCTTCGTGTTCTAGGCGAACGTCCCGAGGCAATGCAGACAGGTACAGCAGGGCCAATATTGTCCTCAAGTTGTCTCATGGTGTCACTCATCATTTTGTACATATCCTCAGTGTAAAGTGTAACACAAAACTATCGAAATACACATAAAAAAATAAAAACATAAATATATCGATACAAAAAGGAAAAAATCTGATACATATAAATATGAAGACGTTGGAATAAAAAATGAATAAATAACAAAATTATTGTATGAATAATGTGGTGAATGTGATGTATGATTAATGACTAAAGAAAAGTCATGGTGTTTTAAAGCTGTTAAATTTAAATAAGGACATTACGATAAATTGATGTTTCGTATATCCAGTGTCACAAGATCAACTTGGCAGAGAGTAAATAATAAAACACGTGAACGTATATACTTTGGTATATAGGAGCTTTGGAAGGGAGTGTCTGTGTATATTTGATCGATCCAAGTGGCGACCGAAGGAAATACACGAAGTGGAACCAAAAGGACGATACCTAATGTGGAAATTGCGGTGACAGGGATAAGAAGGGTTTTGTTAATCTGGATTATCCGTCTATTGTAGACTAAGCGAGTTTCCACCATATCTCCACTACTTTTCTGTCTCTTGCTCCCTCTCGTGCACCCTATAGGACTCGAAGTATCCGTTCACTATTATATATATTATAAAAATGAATATATCGTCATGGCTTTCAACAAATATACAAATCCAACACATATTCTTTGACGGAATAAATAATTTATTTTAATCGTCAAGTGGACAAACAAAAAATCTTGTTCCTATTCAATATTTTTCTACACATCCTCGATTCATTTATTTATGCAAGGATTCAACTTTTATGAGTATCAAAACGAAAAGGGCGGGATCATTTCTTTTATTCATCATCAAATGAATGTATAAAATGGTTCTCAACCAATATGAATGGACCGCGGGATTTCTCCTGATGAAATAAATAATTCTTTTTCATCCATAAGACAGATAAAAAAGATTTATTCCATCAACCTAATTCGTATATTTCTTTTGATGAATTTAATTATGTCCCCTCAAGTGTTTTTTCTTCAGTGAAGTGACACGAAATTGATGGAAAATACGTGTCATTATACAAAAGGTGAAAAAACGATATTAATCAGATTAATTCACTACGAAATCATTACTGACATAGTAAATTATTTATTTCATCAATCAAACCGAGATATAGAAAAATATATGGCTGCATTTATTCTTTTGTTTAATCTTATTCATTCATTGTATTCTCCGAATATAATAGAGAAGTGATAGATAATTTATATGCATGAGAGGGAGAAGGGAGTTGAAGAAAAAAAAAGGGGAAACATGAAAGATTCAGAGACTCAAGCAAATAAATTATGACGATATACAAGTTCTATATTTTCCCTGTTTTATCGTGTTCAATTTATTCCAGGACAAAATAACGATGAGCTGTCAAGCGTGATAAACTCGTTAATCCGTATGTGACACACGCGTTTTTTATGTAGATATATATATGGGAATGTGTACGAATACGTTTGGGAGCCAAGAGAAAACGCACGGGAGTTGACGTAACATCGAATTTATAAGGGTTAGAATCATTGCTCACTGCAGAATTCGCTCGTGTGAACAACCAATCGATATTCCAGTAAACTCGATATATGTATGTGTATATAAGTGTGTATATTAAACGCAGCCACCATGCGTGTTAATACTCAATCGAACACGTGTTGAGCTTTTGACAATGCTCAACGTGCAAATATGCATAGGAGTGAACAGGGTAAAAATCGATTCCTGTCACTGATTATTTCATTTTTTTCTATTTATTCCTTTCCACTTAGACTGTTTGAATTTAAGGTAGTTCTATCACCCAAAATGTACTTTGCGAGTATATAGAAAGGATCAGATTAAATTAATAACGGAAAATGTTTTGTTCATTTTTCATTTGAAGAAACATGCGAGCTATTGAGCAAATTAATCATTTTGGTGAGCGAGAATTGAACGATTAGATACCAACTATTTTTCTGCAATCTTCCTTCTGGTAATAGAATTACCTTGAATCTGTTAAAAAATTGTTGAAGAAGAGGAAATATTAACGCTGTTGCGTGAATAGCAGAAAAAAGTACCTGGCAATGAACGGCACTACGAAAAAAAGTGTGAGAAAACAAAAGAAAAATGGAATAGAGAATGGAAATCGTATAACTTTCACAAGGAGTTCGTGTTCATGCTAGATTTCTCATCGTTCGAGGAAGGCGACCCGCAATTTCCTTTCGACGGATATCTATACATCTCAATGTATTGCATGAATCGATAACTACATGTAGAGTTTTGTTTGTTGCCATTTGAAACCGAGAATGTTTTTTATTTTTTCTTCCACTCCCATGTCTTCTTCGACGTTTATTTTTCATTTTATTTTTCTTTACTCTCGAATACAGCAAGGAAAAGCTTTCTTATTTCGCTCATGTCTTTGTACATAGAATATGACTGCGAAAAATGTGAAATCGGGTGTGAGAATGTAGGGGTTGGTAATGGGTAAAGAAAAGAGGAAAATGCACGAAAAAGAAAAAACAATAGCGAAAAATTTTCTTGTGCGAAGCAGAAAGAACGGGATGAGAAATAAAAAAGAGAGCATGTGCACGTTGTAAAGAAAAATATTTCGTAAATGAATGGAATGTTAACGACAAGCAGAAAAAAAAGTATATCGAAACTGTGTAAAGAGATGAAAGGATGATGAGGAAAGAACGAGACTCATTCAAAGAAAGAATGAAAAATGCGGCGGAAAATAAACAGTAAAAACGATGAAGAAAAAGAAGAAATAACTGTTCCACCTTCATTTCCAACACTTGCCACGTCCTCATAATGGCGTAACGTGACCCATAATGAATATCGCATTACAACAACGAGTATTACTTCACGTTCGTGTGTAACCAAATTGGGGGGATAAATTTTTTTCAGTTTAATATATACAAAGGAAATTAATATGAAATTTCATTCATTCGAAGGAAAATATTTTCTTTCAATTACAATCTATTATAAATGTGAATGTGTGTTAAAAAAAAAATTAGGAGTGAATGACCATGAGTTTTTCTCAGAGCTCACAGTATCTTTGATGCGACAAACTAAAAACACGTGAAAATAATGTGACAAGAAGAGAAAAAACATTACAAGCATACACATACTCGCAGTGATATCGTTAGAATAGATAGGATTAATATATATTGTAAATAACTGTCACAATACAATGTTTAATAAATAAATGATGATGGAAAATAAAAAAAAAATGGAAGAGAAATAAAAGCGATAATACGGAAGAAAGAAATTGATGACTTGAAGAAATCTTGATACTTGATTCTATTTATTTATTTCACTTCGTATGCATATTTGTTAACAATTTCGTGCGAGATTTTTCCTTGACGCTACCTTGTAGCTGAATAGCCTTTTGATAAGAGGTATTTTTGCTTCTATGCACAATTTCCAGGATTCTAACAGTGCGTTATACGAAAGTGAAGAGCAGTGATGGAGTAGCGACTCGAGAAAACTCATAATATTTTCCATATATATATATTTCAATGCAGACATGGCTTTTACATGCAGACACACTCACATTTTCACATAACCGAATATCAAGTGAGAAAATTTATTAAATTGAATTTTTTATTTGCACATTCAAAATAAATGAAACTAAAGTAGTTTCTCATTTTATTTATCAAAGTTTTATCACTCTACCAAGCCAATGGGGAATTTCAGCTAAAATGTCTGTTTAAACTCTCTTTGCCCTTAAAGTCTTTGCTAAAATTATTTCCACATTTATTCTCAACAGCAGCAACTTAGAAACAAGAGGGGAGAAGAAAGGAAACGGAAGTATAAAAATAAAATAAGAAAACAAACCGTTTTTAGTTTGCTCTCGCTCAGGCAATTTCACATCGTCTCCATTTTGTTCTTAACGACTCGCCTACGTGGAACAGAACTGAGCATATACAACGCAACCATCACGGTAACAAAAGTTTGCAAGTAAGGAGAGTCATTCGCAAAGTGAGAGGCCGCGACCGCGAGAAGATCGAAAACCACCAGGGCGTACGCGTGGTCGGGTAGCATTTAATAACCGCGCGCGCGTTTGGCTCACATCCAAATGAGAGCCAACCAATCACAAAAGAGTTGCGCTACGCTTCACTCCCCAACTTTCTTCTTCTTAATTCGCCTACACCACTCCACACATTATCTATCTATATTTTTTGTTGGTATAGAAATTTAATTGCTAACCATACAGAACCAACAGTCCACACACGCAGTTAACATTGTAACAGTTGCACCAACATAATGAAAGCACTTTTCTTGCTTCTTGAGGTATAATTATACTCTTCAGCCATTTGCTGTATAGTTAATTCCCTCGTGTTTACTCAAACTGAATGTTCCACAACTTTTCTCCATTTATTTTTTTCGATTAGCGAATATTCAGGAAAACCGGCCATAATTCAAAAGTTTACGCGGAATCGTGGTTGGCTATATATTAATTAATGAGAAATGTTCATTAGGGAAATTTTATATAGGGAAATTCTGTAATTCCAAGATCAATAATTGGAAAGATTAAATATGTGGGCGAAAAGAGATAGACGAAAGGAAAGTACAATTGAAAATCACACAAATATTGCAACTAATGTATATGTGCAAATATAAATACGGAGAATAAACCGTATCAAGTGCACTGGAGATGTTGTTGGACCGGCGCCCAGAGGATTCGACATGAAGCAGTAACAAAACCGGTGTAATACCGGTAAGAACAGGAACAAAGGTAAGTGGAACGCGATACTTTGCGCATAGCTACAAATGCAAACACAACCACTACGACGCTCTCTTTTGCTCACAACACTCGGCTTTACTTTCCTCCAGCATCTCTTGCACTCTCTCATTTTGACGTTTCCCTTTTCTCAGTGTTCCATAGAATCCTAATTTCCTACTTCGTCTACCAAAGAAAAGTAAACTCTCATGAGTAAACGGGCAAGAGAGATAGATTGAGATAGGGTAGAAAGAGTAGCAAAGAGATTGGAGTGAAAAGGGAGTTGCAGAAAGGATGAACGCGAGAGAAAGAGCGTCGGGAATTGTTGGGTAATCAAGAGCTTTTCTCGAGCTACAGAGGATGAAGGGGTTGCAATTCATTTGTTCCTCAGCTTCAACAATTGAATGTTAACGATATCTTTCTTTAATCTTTCATCAAAGGAACATAAAAAATAATAAAAAATACAAAAACCTACAAATATGTCACAGTGTAATTTCTCTGCTTGGTATATTTTCATTTCATTTATGCTTCTAATCACGATAGAACCATATTGCACGGACGGTGAAATTAAAATCTTCTAAGGTGTTTTCATATTTTTCAGTCTTTTATGTGCATACAATTTTTTTCATAATTTTTTTTTCGTTGAACCTTTGGTAATCTGGATGAGGTCGCACTCTAGACGATGGGGTCTACTCACTAAAATGGCACGTGCGCAAGCGAATAGACCAAGGTATATAAGAGACGTTATATATAGCTTGAGAGCGGCTGTCGTGTGAGCGAAGCCGAGAAAGGAGTAGAAAAAGATAAGTACAGCACTGGCGGACGTTTTATGGTCTTGGGTAGATGGTCCGGAACGCGGGTGGCGAAATAAAAAGGAATAAGGGTTGAACGTGGACTACGTATACACATATATTTAAAGCTTATATACAGTGGCACACGACGCGCGCTAGAGGATAGTTGGACGCATTACCGTTACGCTTTTTTCCATTAACCCCTTCGTGTCACTATAGAGTACTCTGGTCACTCAGTTTATATACATGTATTGAGTATATGTACATACGTGTGTCAATATGTGTTCAAACTATCAAACAGTTCTTTGTTCGATCAACGAGAGGAACTTTATTGGATGAATAGTGTACGAAATCGAAAAGTTATCATTCATCTTCCAACAAGATTATCTTTTTTTCTTGTTTTAATTTGTACACTTTTTTATACCCATTGGACGATACTGTAATTGAGAGAAATATATTTTTTATAATATGAAACATGAAAAATTATGAATCCAAGTAAATTTAATAAGGATGCATCACACAAAATCATTTACTCACCTCTATTTTATAACATATATTCACGTTTTCGTAGTAATTACAGTGAAGAACATCAGATGCCAACATCACCCCTAATGGCCACGTGTGGTCATTGTGATTATTGGATGGTGAATAGTAATTAACTAATGACAACTCTCCAATGTGAGATTGAAAGAGAGTTGGATTATTTTCGTAATTAACTTGAAAGTATTTTAAGTTTTTTTATTTCATCTTCTCGTCGTTCCTTCTTTCGAATGTAACTCATATTCGAATGACCTGAACTATTGGACCATGTTCAGCTGGGCGATTTTATATATCTACTTCGTGTTCCTCGAGTTTGGATCTAGCGAATTAATTACGTTCCCAGCACACATACACATATAGGTACTGCCGTATAGACTTTGTCGTGTGTTCCCATTACGACTGCTCTCATTTTTTTTGTCTGCTTTTGTCTTTCTTTTTTTTTGCCATTTTATTTCCTTTTCGTTTTTTCAACAAACGACCGATCTAATGAGTTTCGTGGACCGAAAAGGAAACTCGCTGTGCCATTGGAAGCACATTAAGTCCACAAGTGTGTGACGTTATCCTGAATACGATTGTACATAGTGAGAATTTAATTGATATTGAAAGGGTGAGATCTGTACGAACGGTTTCAATTAACGTAATTGCCGAAAATTTTATTCGGTAGGGAATGAAACGTAACGCCATGTCACACAACTCAACATCATTTTCCATCTGAAACTAATTTTACTTCTTGAATTTTCAGGCTCTGGGGAATTGTATATTTATATATGGCATGAAATATAATTTGGGAACGGTTATAATAGGATTTTTTTTTAATACATAGTGAGAATTATTAATATTATTTTTTTTCCGTATGACTCAAGACGAATTCATATAAAAACTGATTTATTAATAATGATGGGAGAGATCAATTATATGCCGTAATACATTAACCAAACGAGAATTTATTGAATTCCCCCATTCGCAGGATCCTGTTCTTTAATGTTTATAACGAAAAAATGAATAGCTCTTTGCAAGGGTGTGTTGGTAGTTGACAAATGATAATGAAATTGAGAATTTTCTCCCAACCATCTGGCCAATTAAATGTGAATAATCGGGAGTCGTTATATGAGCTCAAGCAAGAGAAAACATTTCTCTCGCTTTAGATACGATGAGAGTCGCGTACTCAGTGCGCAGAAATGAAAGGGGCAAAGAAAAACTCGTCGGGGGAGCGAATAGCCAATCGTTCCGCGTCATTGCCGGAGACTCGAACGTACGACCTGGTACGCGGTTTGAATTAGTCGGTGGAGGCCATGCTGATAAAAAAAAAAAGGAATGAAAAGAGTAAAAATATATTGGTGAACGACACTTCAATTTCGCGCTCGATCAAATAATTGATGACAACTGCAATCTTTTTTTTCCATTGCTGTAATATTTCAGAGATTATTTTTTTCCTCCAATGGATGCCATCACGCAAACACAAATTATTAAGAAGTTTCTTTTCTTGAGATTTTGAATATGAATGATTTGGATTTTTTCGGTTTTTAGTTTTTCGTAAATCTTATAAATGCAATAGAGAACGCTACTTTTCTTTTTGCTGTCTAGGATTATTTGTAGGGGCATGTGATAATATATACAAAAAAAAAACTATTGCATTATTTCAAGACGTGGTGAATGGAATGAACGAATTCAGTGGATATACCGCAACGTTGGTCAGACAAGCCCCTTTTATCTTGCTATCGCCACCGACACCATTTCGATCTATACACGAATATAAAGTGAGACAGTCCTTCGGTGATTCTTTTCGACACGTACCCAATTTGACATTGACCATCCGCAACGAATCACAATATCCTTCGTTCAATATTCCAACCGGGAGCAAAATAAATAAAAGAAAATATATATTTTCCACTCTCTCATCCACATATATTTCCATTTCTTTTTCTCTTTGTTTTCTCACTTTATTCGGTGAGTAAGTTTTCCAGTAACCAGATTTTCGTACACCTTTTTTTTTCTTCACCATTGGGGTTAGTCTTACCTTCTCACATCCAACATTTACCTTATAGCCTCCACCATCTTATTTGCACGTCGGCCACGTAATTTATGAATTTAATACTCGCAGTCATGACACAGACTTTTCCACACGTTCATAACACTCACACTTTCTTAAATGTATTGTATGAATGTATGCGATATTTCTCGTAACTTTTCTAACAGCCATCATATTTTTTATTCTGCAAATATATTCATGGCAATGTTCATATGAGCTTTTTCCGGTTCATTACGATTTTCCTTTCATTTTCACTTAAATTATGTATTCAATTTGAGTGTTGGAAAGGAAAATGCACTGATCTACGAGGAAGAAGAATGCTTTGACTGATTAATATCAAAGAAGTTTACATGAAAAATATATATTGTACTAAATTCTCTTCATACTTCGGATGATGTTTTATCTAATTAACCGTACACAAAATTTCAGTCCAATATTTTCTACTTCATCTAAACATCAATGTTATTCACTTTCATTAAAATCGTTTGACTAATTATCCTTGTCTATTTAATAAAGATGGCTAGTAAATTCCAAACAAAATTTATGGCGGAGATTTCCAACACAATTTGTTACTGAGCGATAAAAAAAGTCTCCCCTATGTGCATGGACAAGATCAATTGCTGAATATTTCTCATTTTATAAAAGTGTGACTCTTGAACTCCGATGAAAAAAAAATATTATTGATCGCGATATTTTTCGTATTGAATTATTATCAAGAAAAATGAGGGAAAAACAAAATTTCTAGTAGCATCTCCATATCCCCCAGATGTATCATAAATACACATTTATCGTTTTCTTCACGCTTGAGACAACCACGAACAACATACAGAGAGTCAGAAAAATAGGGAGAGAAAACGCGAACTTGACAAGTGAGTGGTAGTAGTGAATAGTGCCGTCACAGGAGCTTCCTCGGATTTTCCAAATGCGCTTTACGATCGGATTCACGTGCATTGCCTGAAGGGTATATCCATGGGCATATATACGGGCGGCCCATGAGTAGGTAGAAAGGCGTAAGGGGAATGTGAAGAGGACAAGAAGCCTGATATTTTATCGTTCCTCAGGGTGGTGTCTTGGACACAGCGTATAGTGGAAAAGGACTTGCGTATATTCTGCCATATCGTGTCCTTCATGTTATCGGTTTGCCTGGTTTCTTTCTCTTCCTTTATTTTTCATCTCCCTTCAAGGGATTCATCTTTCTCGTGCCCGTTCATGCCATAAACCCTCTGGAATGGATTGCTAAGCCCTTACGACCGAGTCAGCATGTCATGGAAGATTAACCTCCTCGAAAACGAGTCAGGCAGAGGGTGAAAGTTGAGACAAATGGCGGTGTAAAATGACGGAACGATCTATTGGTTGGTTAAGGTCAAGCATGTTGGAAACCGAAGGGTTGATAATGAAATAACATCCGGGCTTTGTTTTATGTTTTGATTCTGTGACTAAAAAAAAAAAAAAAGTTCAATCGTATTAATCATTTCCAAGTGCCAGCCATAGAAAATGTGCATGCAATTCAAGTCTAATTTGTTTGAAATCGTTTCAATTTATTAGTTTTCAAGAAATCAAATGAGCTCGTTGGAAAAAAAATGCAATTTATGAGAGAAGAAGCTTTGAAAGTTTCCAGCGAGTAGCTGCATATTTGACTTTCCACTTCCATCCATTTAATATACCTCATCTACAGAAACGATAATTGCAAATATTCATTTGGGATTAATTCTAAAGAAAAAATACAACTTGAAGAGAATTTTTATTTTCAACGTCCATCATGATCGCATCAATGATTGGGCAGATATTTTTACAGCAGTCATTGCATTTTTTGTCAATTATTATTGAAAGGAAAGAAAAATGCACTGGAGGATACTTTATGATGACACACAAGACGAGGAGTTGAAAACATCACCATTATATCCCACAACACAGCAACGTCAATGTCGACGATCGGGCGTCAACTGCTCGTGTTTCACTGTCGTAAAAATACGGGCATATAACACCATGTGCAACGAGACACACTGCAGAAAATATATGATAAAAACATCAAATACACCTAAATGTATAATCGAAGATCGTAAATGCAGCGTTGGGAAAAATTCCCAAGAATATAAAACATTGTGGAGCAGAATAGCATAATGCAGCTTGTGTGTTCCTTCCTCATTGGACATAAATATATCCGATGAATATTTATACAAGAAAGAAAAATAAAATATTTAATAGAATAAATTTTTGTATTTTTGTTCAATAAAGAATAATAACGATCGAAGATAAATACATTATTATTCTTTAATTGTTTATCTATTCAATTTGGGTTATGTTACAATTTAATGTGAAAGTTCCAATGTTAGTTGAAGATATACCAAACGATTGCGCTCTCACCCACCTGACCACCAACGGTGGATTAAACTTGTGAGCAACTCGAGGTTGAAATTCTGGTGCGGATTCGCGTGTTGCCGTAGTTTGCAGTTTACCCGCACTCCAAACGTACTAATCCAGCCATCTCCCTCTCGCCCTTCCGCTCGCACTACTCTCACCCACTCACAATCACTCTAGTCCACTCTCTTTCTGTCTATACGATTCCCAGGACCGTACTAGAAATCCCAATTTCACCGAGTGGTCGCGCAACTTAGATTGGAAATATGTCTGTAGTTCTATATTTCCCTCTCTCCTGAATTTGTTTTTGCTTTGTGCGCATAATTCTCACCCAAAGTCTCACATTCAGTATCCTCGTCTTCTGCGATTCGTGAATTATTTATTCAACAATTCTTCTTCTATCTCCCATGTGAGTTGGAGCAACTGAGAATTTCAATCAGGATACGGCAATATAGTGAATGATGTTTATCCAAGACCAAAAGCTACAGACTCTCAGTCTATCAAAATTACATTCAGATGTTAAAATTAATGAGGTATATATTTTAAATCAGCTTGTTAGTGATCACAGTATAGTTATTTGATATTGTTGCGATAAGGAGAATATAATTTCATCGAGCTGTGGGGAGTCTTAGCAAATAGTCCAATAACAATCTGCGCATTTTCATCATTGCAATGTTAAGAAATGGCGCCAAGTGTATGTACATGTAGTGCGGACGAATATTCTTGGCAACGAAAGGCACACTAAGCTTATATATATTCTCCGCCACCTGTGAGAATACACACCGTGAGAAATATTTATACTCTAATAAATCCAGCAGCAAAACCAAGGGTGCAAACCATCAGAGATGTGTATATATATTTATATGTATATATATATGGGTATGAAGGGCAAAAAGGCGAGCGTGCAATGTTAGTATGTACACGAGATATGCTACCCCGTATATATACCTAAAATGGAAACAAAGCGAAAATCCCGTCGAGTTTGCGGTGGAAAATGTAATCCTCTCCATAAAGCTTACTTTGAAAGTTACTCCAGTCAACCTCGATATTGCTATTTTTGCAGTTGAAAAAAAATTATTATACTCCAACTTGTGTTGCTAAAATAACAATCAGATCAATATACTTGTAGAAAATAGATTTGTTTTATTTTTATACGGCAATGATGTTTGGTAAACAATCAGCGAACTACAAACAATTCAAGATGTCATGTAGAGTTTTGAGTTCGATATATCAAGTGGGTTTGTTTTTTTTTTTCAATTATTAGAAGTATAATAGACATTGGAATTATCCAGGAAAAAATGATGATGGTGGATAGTTCGTTGACCATTAACCTGATTTTCATTTCATATAATGATAGGAAATATAAGTTGAATTCAAAATAAAAAGAATATTTCTGCACGGATAGCTTGAAGATACGGAGCTTTTTTCATGCTTGCAATGTTATGGTATATATAGCAAGATTGTGAAAAGTTTTGAACTATTCACTGCGATCATGTGCAAGCAATGAAAAAGATGGAGGGCGGAGATTTCATTTCAAGAACGATACTCGTGTGTGTACGAGCACAGTGAAATGGGTTGAATTTCAAAGAAAATTATTATCCACATTTCCTTGTGTATAGTTTTTTTTTCTTCAAATCTCTCAAAACTCTTTTATTATACGCATCATTCGCAATTCTGTTTGACGACTAGATCTACATCAAGATGTTTTATCATCATTTCCAGCAGAGCCCTGCTCATACTTTACAACGCAGTCTCCCACTCTATACATTTGAACCAAAAAGATTTCAGAAAGAAGTGCAATTGAATTGTCATTTTAAGAAATGACAATGGGAACACTCTGAATACATTCTCGTAATTCCATTGACTTTGAGATGTCAATATAATGTGGAATATATTTTCATTTTCCCTTTGCAGCACGTATTGCTCTTAGTCTTCAAGCAGATTTTATTCGATTTGAATATAAACTAATCGCCATAAAATTTATTGACTGAAGTAGTTGAGCAAAAGTAAGTGATTGCTTTTACAGATCAATTAAGAAAAATCGTTGTGCTTTATTCTCACTAAAGCGAAAGAAATAAGGTCAGAATGAAAGTATGTATTGTTGAATGAACGTTATTGGTTTATTTAAATCGGCCAATCTGTTCCAGTAAATCCATTCCAATTAGAATAATTAAATAAAAATATAAATCTGACTGCGATAAATGAACGACGAATTTTCCGTTTATCGAAAACAACGTGGGATTTATGTGTAAAACGTCATGGTGACGTGCTCCAGTTGGCATCTGTCATATGGCTGCGAGTGCTCTGCCATAACTCGTTAATCAAATTAAATTCGTAGTTCATAATTACGTCATAGACATCAATAACAACCTATTCATAGCATTTAACGATCAGCCGATTCATCGAATGAATTACAATCTACGTAATCGGATAATATATATTATACAATAACAAAACGTATTGTTGCGAATGAAATTTTGAGACTCGTCAATCTATCGTTACAACAGAGAAACTCTGGTAACGTTGATATTCCAAACCAGTACAAACAAAAGAAAATGAACAACAGCCAAAAGCGTATGATATTTAATACCAATAAATTTTTTTGTCCCTCAGAACAAATACGCTTTTATTCGTCATATTTTTGTACATCCCACTGCCATTTATTTTTTAAACCCTAAAAAATTCTTTTTATTTCACAAGTTATAAGAGGACAGATATAAAACAAAATAAAGAATATATAGCGGTGGGAAAGGTAAAATTGTCACAACTGTTTTATGCGAAAATTTTTCGTGCCATTTTTTTATCATGAATATTATATGTGTGAACAAGAGTATACATTTTATATTAATTTTTTATATCGAATATACAAACACATATACAATAGATATAGCAATTTCAGCACGGATATAGCACGGATAAACATCTCAAGTGCATGCAAAACAATTTAATTGGCGCGATCGATTGCGGACAGCTATGCAAACACGTGTGAATTTGAAACGGATCTCAGTGACGCACATATCTATGTTTGCATAAACGGGTGTATAGTGTATCTGTACAACGTTGATTTCACTCGCGCATATGTGTTAATATCGTCGTATACACATCGTGATGTTATATGTCTTTCAACTATATTGCAATGATCAAGCTGTTAACGACATAAAGGGAATAACTGCAAGTTCATGATTTTGAAATAACAGAATCACGAACTTATTCAAGATCAATATTTGTTGATTGATGTGTGCTCAAAGGATTACGCATGCCATTGCAATCACAAGTATCAAATGACGCAAACGATCCATTAGCAATATTCAATTAATTAGTTTCGTGTTAATGAACTATTGAGACTTCTCAGAGGTTCTATTAGCTCGTAAGTGTTTGAAAACATAACAATATTCCTAAGTGTTCCATTGTCACCCAAATATTCTCTTAATATACATCCATTTATATTAAAGTTTTGCATCTTGGCATAGAAATAAAGGCAATTTGCTTGATGTCATCATTTGTCTTGTTTCACGTCGTAACTTGGCTCACAATGCGGGAAACGAGTTTGGAAGTTATCGCAATTTTTTCCCACGACGATGGAAATTTTTCGGTGAAGCGGGAACGAGTACTGGACTTTACGAGCATTTTAGGGCAATGTACGTAAAATGATGGAGCTAAAGGGGTGAGGCTGAGTGCAAAGAGGTGGGTTACGGACGAACGAAAAAGGTGCGGGACAAATTTTATAGCCGTCACCAACATTTTACGATGGTCCACAATAACAGACGTTGAATATTCCGAAATACTATTTGCGATTTACTGGCATTAATGGGCTTTCTCCTAAATGTCCAGCAATAATTTTTGTTTTTGTTTTGGTTGTTATTCACGCACTTGGCATTTACTCTAGAGCTCGGTCATTGTTTCATTGAATAACAGAGATAATTTGTTGATGTTAATCAACTTTTCAAGTCTTCACGTAACAAATACAATGCATTCATTTCGTGCTGATGAATTTCCTAGAACAGAAAAATAGAATTAAAATGCATGTTGTATGTCAGAGTCACTACAATTGGAACAGTTTATTATTGTTTTTGTTTTGCATTCATTGTACGCCGCAGCGAAATTTCAATGCTTTTACAAATTTCATCTTCAAATAATTATGAAAATGCAGATCTGAACTGAAACTATAATACTTCGCAACTTGCTCAAGACTAAACAACTGTAACTTAATTAAAAAGATATATATGGGTGAATTTCAACTAAGTCTCAGTTATTTTTTGGGTTTTCAATTCCCAAATAGATATTTCTCAACTCCAGGGAAAAGTTACCATCGCATAAAACTTTAAAATCAACCAACGAAAATATATTTTCTCTCTCTAATACTTTATCGTTCGTCCAACTATCTGTGTATCTTTTTCTACTTATTCTTCGCCTCACTTTCTCACCATTCCATGTTCAGTTTGGGAAACTTAACCCCACAGTCGGTGTGTGCAGATAACTTTTGTGTAATTCAAAAACCACATTTGAAAGTAGAACGATGGAAATTTTTTTCAGTTTGCCATTGGTGAATGTCGACATGGGAGGTATATTGAAATAGGTCGTCGTGCATTGAGTAAAAGCTTATGGGAATTCACGAGTACATTATATTGAGAATTGAGAGGAAGAAAAATGATCAAGATGGAAGTTAATTCATAGCAATCGTTCAGAATGGTTTTGAAGAAGTAGCTTTGGACCTTGACAAGATTTATACAGTGAGATAAAATGTGAAAAGAAAAAATACATGTTGGAACTGAAAGGAAATGAGAATTTATATGCAATCCGCCACCCGGATATAGATGTATATTCTTGCGAATTAAATGGTAGCAACTTAATTTCTTTCTTTACCTCAAAGTGGTGCGATTCAGTGTGGCACAAGTGCGCTCAATTTTCCTCAGCAAAACGATTTTCCAACGGGGGCAATTTGGTGCACGGCAAGATTTCTGTCTCTCACATTTCCTCTATCACAGTCTCATTCTTCGCAACCACCATCTCTCCACCTTGCTTTTGAGATTCTGCTGAACTAATTCTCGAGAGAGTGGTCCATTATAAATGTTGATAGAGCGGAAGGCGAACGGTGTCCAATACGGAATGAGAGGAAGGTAGCGAAAGAGGATGAGAGAGAACAGTTGTAGAATACAATGACGATGTGACAGTGATGGTATAAGACTTCCTGGTTAAGTCGTTGTATTTGAGTAGTCTCTAGTCACACGAAAGAGCCTGGAAATAGTTAATTTTCGATTGTTGGGAACTGTGGTGAAAGCATGGCAAAGATCATCAGTCTCATTTATTTTCCACAGACACAACGAAAAAAGAATTGTAATCAATGATACATTTTCATTTGAATCTAAAAATAGCAAACGGATTGCCATGAGGTCAATGACAGAAGTGAATCGCAAAGAAACTTTTTATTTTCCTATTATTCTTAATCAATAAAAGTAAAGATAAGGAGAAAATACAAAAAGAAAACCAGACGTTCACTAAGAAATAAAAAAAATATAAAAAAATATACAAACGTTTCATACAATTCACCAGTTTCAAAATTTTCTTCTTGTTTTCATCCTCCTTTTTATTATTCCCCCATCGACATTGTCGTTCGTATTATCTATCTTAAAAGTTTCAATTCATGGTGCCATTCACCCATGCAATTTGAATTGCTGCCACAGCAACTAGTCTACCTTTATTTATTCCAACTATACATGGACAGCAGTGTATTGCTCATGTTCCCTTATTCTGTAGAATTCTATTGAGATTTTAAAAAGCTTTCATATCAGCGACTACACATATCTATCTATAACACTATACGTATAGAGAGTATATAAAGGTACATCTGTACTTTTAAGAACACTGTGATTTTTCTTTGCTGTATAAATTCTCTATGTTCATTCATCTGTTGATACGATTGAAATACAAACAATTGTATGCACTGAGAATTTTCCCTGTGACTTACTTTATGTTGATGCTGTTTTCATTGATGTTCCGAGGAATTCACAATGAAGATAAAAGAATGTTACTTTATGAGAAAAATTCGAAGATTGAAGGAACGATTTCTCGCCAAATGAACTTTAGTCTTCTACAAAAGAATCATTCCGAAACTATTGCAAATTGTATCAACATTTTTTTCCCACCAATTTATAAATATTCTTCTCCTAAATAAGAATTCCTCTAGTTTCTTATTCAACCCTCAAATTATCTCCAAATACTATTTTAAACTTTCCTTTACCATTATATTCACTCCATTTTAGTCTTCTATTATAATTTTTTTGACAGTTTTTAATTCCTTTTGTAGATAATGTAGATAATTTAATTAATAATCACCCCACAGCCATGTTATCTGTCACACATTTCCCAAAATAACACGAGGGATGCAGCAAAATTTCATTATTGAAATTCAAATGGAAATTGTGGAGATGGAATTTCATGAAACATTGAATAATATTACTAATTTGGTAGATTTTGTGCTGAATATGAGGCACGTGGCAACCCCAATCACGACCATATCTATCCTGTTGTGCCATGGCACATCGAGGGGTGCGAGATAATTCCAGCGTCTTGACGGCTGACATTGTTATACACGCATGTATATGACTATTGTACGAACACATATATGTCTGCGTTGTTCGAGTGAGGCCGAAGGTTAGGTATCGGGTGCCATTGATATATACTGATGGTTATATCACTGAGGGCGCTTGATATGTAACATTTGCAATTGACGCTTGAAAAATTGATTATCCATTCAATACACACTTGAATACAAGGACATATTATAATGTATATTCCACTTCAAATATAAACGAACCCAAAAATAATGATTTAAACATCATCGCCAGATAGAATTCAGAGAGAAAAAAAACACGATGAAATTTTCGTGCGAACCAATTTCATTTCATTTGATATTCGCAAAGTGTATGCTAATAAATATGTACCAATTTATTTATATTTATATTTATTATTAAAAGCGAATTCATTTCGATACATCCAGAATACCAATCAAAGCCAATCAATGCAATCAAAATAATTTTTCCACAAATTTATTGATATAGCTTTCACCATTGCAGATATTTTTTTTTTTTTGTTTCCCCTGACAATTCAATTTCCTGTAACCAATCGTGAGATGTATTTATTCAATGTGTACTTTAGTGGTCCTATAAAATGTAAACAGAATAATTTTAATGGCTGATTCATTTAGAATGTGAACAATTTGGAATCACGATATATATGAATAAATAAATAAATAAAACATAAACGGAAAACCTCAACGACTAAGTCGTATGTTTCGCCTTCGTGGCGCCACAGTTACCAGTCGACGTTTAGCCCTCCTATGTACATATGTATATATGTGTCGCATGCATTACATTTGAGCAAAAGCGTTGCTTGCATAATTTTTACGAACGTACAAACGCTAACTCCCGTGCTTCTCGTTTGACTTTATGATATACATGTATACGTTCACGTTGAAATTATATTTCTCCCTTGCCATTACTTTTTCATTCTCTATATAAATGGTGAGTACACTCTACGGCTCGTGCTCAATGACAGTCATCTTCATAGAACAATGCCAAAGATGATTGAAACATATTCGTCAAGTGGATTTTTTTTTGTAAAGAACTTCATCATGAAAATTAGTAGACAATTTTTTCAGTTGGTTCACAGTTATGTTTCATCTTGATTGAATAGTTCTATGCTTGAATGTCGTCTGGTAATGAGTTATTGGAAAACATCAAAATAATAAAAAAGAATAAAAGGGTATTTGTTAGTGGAGATGTAAATTAGGTAGTTGAATATATTTGGAAAGAATGCAAAATGGCATGACGTGATACAGTACAAAGAAGAATGTCCTGAATTAGAGTTTAGAATAGAAGTTGAGAAGTTAATATATACCAAGAGTCAGTATGAAAATTGCACAGGTCACAGTGAAGAATTTGTAGAATTTAGAGAATTTTGGTGTCAAGTATTTTCTTCCCTGACAAACCTAAAATGCAGATTTTGGATTGGAAAGTTTGATATCAGACGAAAAATCTGAGTGACTAACAGATTGATTAATTTCTTCACTTTGTTGTCGTTCATTGAATTCTGTTCAAATTTTTGCTGAGATATTGATAATTAATGTGATTCCACAATTTTGAATTATTTTATTTGGATGATACGAAAAAAAAAGTGAAAAAGAATCTGACAGTTTAATATTACAATATGGGAAGAAAGCTTCTAACTGCAGTTCATTGTCTCTCCAGTGAAGAATATTTCTCTTTTTTTTTCATTCCAGTCTGTGGAACTGTAGTGCTTCTCTGCTGCGACTGACGGCATATTTCGAAATAGAACATCATATCTCGTGCACGCTCACTCAATTTTTCTTTTTTCTTCATCTCTTTACTGAAAATTATTATATATGTATCTACAATGAATAACTGACTGCACGTACAATTTGTGAATCAAAATCTTATCTGCCATTGCAATCGTTTGAGAGAAGAGAAATAGAGAAATGAGATCGATCATTCCTGCTTTTTTTCTTGTGCTCCCATTCGTTTTTAAATTGATCTTGTGACAGACTAAGTATGAAAGAGCGGGAGAGAGAGAGAGTACATTGCAGTAAATAATTCTGTTACTGTATACAGAAACAGAGAGATATTCTTTCTTTTTTTGTCTCACTGGATTCATAAATCATCAGTTGGCGTAAACAGATATCATATGTGTAGTGGAAACAATTTTTCTAAGCCCTGGAATTTTATGTGTTCATCTCTCAGCCAGCTATGAAAAAAAATTCCATCAAAACCCATTCAAAATTCTTACTCGACATTGAATAATCGTGAATTGCCCTCCGCGCTACGCCCGGATGAATTGGAGAAAAATAAAATACAGGAAAAAAATAAACTTCCGATACTCATTAACAGTAAGCACATTCGATTGAAAGTAATACAACACTAAAAATAATAAATACATAATAGTTATGCATATAAATGTAATGAAAAAACAGAAGAAAGTGTGTTCGCAGTGGGCCACAAACGCACGACCTCAAACGAATCTTTTGTTGCCATTTCTTCGCACCATTTTGTGACCCGGAAAGCATTGTAGCGAAGGTCCAAATACAAAAATACGAAAAAAGTGAAGAGAGCGAGAATATATATGAGTGTGGGCATTTGCTTTCCCTTCGCCAACTGTACGTTTCGTCGACCCACTCTCCATTACCTCGAAAAAAAGATGATAATAACAATGATAATAATAATAACAATGACAGAAGGATATAAAAAAAAAACTAGAAATGGTCATGAGAATAAGAGGGGGCATCTCTTCACTATCTGCATTTTCATTTCTTTGTGACTATCTTTTTTTTTCTACTGGCCGCTTGCGGAGTGGAAAAGCTCTAGCTTGAGCGATAAGGAATGTTTGCATGGAACGTGCACGAATACCATTCTTAGTTCTCCCTTCTCACCTCTTCACTTTCTTCCACTTTTGCATTTTTCTTCTTCCTGATCTCACTATTTTCTCTTTTGCTTTTTTTTCTATTATGTGTGACTTTCATTTGGTTCAATACTTGAAACTGGCTTGAGGATTTTATGTACTTAGTACATTGCAAATTGAAAAAAGTATATTTTTCAATTTGCAATAATAATGGTAGTTTGAAAAACACAAAATTGTGACTTACACTTTACTGGAATATAAATGAAAAATTTAATGGACCATGACAAGTTTGAAACTTCACAACAATCAGCTATTTCTGGAGGTCATGAATGAAAATATCTCTTCAATCTCATTGTTTCTGTCGTGTGGCATGACCTCGCTGTCATCTTCATTGACTTAAATCAGAGCTAAGAAATTTATATGATGAAGGTGAATTTGTTAAAGTGCTCCAGGTGCGCGATGGATGCATAACACCGATGCAATGAACCATCAGGTAATTTAACGTTGGCAATTTTCCTCTAAAGGAGATTGAAACCCTGAGGGTAAAATATAAAAGAGAGGGAAAGCAGAGCAGAAGATAAAGAAAGTAAATGATAAAGATAAAGAGGGAGACGAAATAGGTGAAAGATTGTAAATTTGTCACGTTGTTAAATAATCTTAAAGAGCTTTGCCAGCGGCTGTATAACGCTGACGTTTTTCTTCTGGATTATTCATGATAAAAATCTGCTGAGAATTATAATCGATTTTCCTTCTGTAGTCACGCTGATGTCAATTCAATGTATACTCTAAAGAAGGGAGCGAAGAAAAGAAGGGAATAATAATAAATAATAATAAATAAGTAAAAGTAAATCGACGTAACTCAATTTACTTCACAATGATGACAAGACATTTGAGAGGGGCAAATTCCAAAAATAGAATAAAAAATTTCAATGTGCACGATGGAAATATTAAAATTCACTCACTGGTGATAACATATTTTTTTTATCGCCACTTTCCCTTTCCTCTTTATGTTCTTCCTATAAATCCATCAATGCGAAGCATGAAAAATATATGTGTAATAATTTAAGCGGCTTACTGGTGGATAACACATTGTTTTTTCTTCTATTCTATCCTCTTCGTTGCCAGGCCATATTTTTTTCTTGTCTCTCTATATAATATTGGATTGCATTATCGAAAAATCCTCTGTATTCAAACCGCAACAGAAATTACTGTTTCCCAGCTAATATTTGACGATGTTAATTACATTTCATGTAATTATGAATTTAAGCTCCACCATTTTTCATCTATTATGGTTCACCCCTTATTCAAGTGTGCAAAACTCATAAAAAGTTATTTTCTATTATTATGATAATCGTGAGGTAATATTTGGCATCCATGTGTAGAATATATAAGAAGTGAGATCGTCAGACTACAATTTTATAGAATGAAACAACGTAAGAGTTAGATATTTTTTCTTATATTGCAAAGAGTAAAACTATATATCGAGAATGTGCGGTAGAAGTGGCAGGGGAGTTACACTCACTGAATCAAATCTTCATGCTACATTTTATTTACGACTGCGAAATAGGGTAACACAATTGACATTTGATTGATTAAAATAGTTGATGAATTATTATCAATTTCATTTTCCCAAGTTACATTTTCTCTGTTCCAATTACTCATCAGTGTATTCAGACGAGTCGTTCGTACTTTCTCGAATAAGGGATGAAAATAGAAATTCAATTATAATAAATTCCCAGTGAAAAATGCGAATATTTCTGAAGGGAGATTTCATGATATTAAAAACTCTACTCACTGGATTGTAATATTTCAATTCTTTTATGTTGCTATATCGTCGGTCATTTATTGTATCAGTATGATTTTTTAGTATGAATAGTGTTGAAATCGTAAGTCCAAATGATTATTCATTCTTCTGATTAAAAATGATGGTCGAAATAAAAATTAGTCGAATTCCTCAACATTTACAAATTAAATTTCATTTCGTCCCAATTCTACTTTTGATTTCGATATACAAAACGAACTTCAATAATCGATTGGTAAAAGCTATTTCCTCTTCGCTCAAAATGAATACAAGGGAAAATGCCCAACGAGACCGCACATATATATATATATATATATATGTGCGGTTAGCAAAATGAAATGGTGGGAAGATATTCAATTCCAAATTGCGAAAAACTCCCATTTCATTCACATTCGAAACGTCCGATCTGTCTCAATGAAGCTACGAAAAAAAGCCATCTGTTGAAAAAAAAAAAATGAAAATATTAATCCTTGCTCCGGTATTTTCAATAATTCACCCACAGTTTTTTATTTCCGTTTTAATAAAATTAATTAACAATATCAAATACAATACACATTTAGTAAAAAAAACAGAACAAAAAAAAAGAGAAAACCCCATTCACCTACACAAACTTTCATACAGGCCATTATTCCAACGTTAGTTTTAATTAAAAGCGGTCGTAATCGATATGACCTCAATAATCGTCGCTTGATTGCTTTTTTTTTTATTACCTTCCATATGATAAAAATAAAAATGAATGGAAAGAAAAAAAGAAATATATACCCATACTTATATATGATACATGAAGGTTATTATACACAACATAACCATAAATAAGGACTACTAAATCCAATATCTCACCCATATTTCCAAACACTGAATCCCAAACCATAAACCATTACAAAGATTATCCCGAGCATCAACCAAAACCCAAGCTCAGATCAAAGGGCCACGTGGGGCTATCTCTAATAGCGTAATAGAACTTTGACCTACCCGCATATACCAGGAAATTACCAATTTATATATCTCGATATATTGCATTGCTCCTCATTCGACTGATATGTGTGGAATGCTTTACTATCAGTCAATTTCTTTTGCATATCATTAGCAAATTTGAGCAGTTAGATGGCTATATTGTTGTATAGCAGAAGATATAGTCTGTGTTCAAAGGTAATATAAACTTGGTGATTCCATTGGTTTATATTATATACATTCTATGATCAAGGAAATGATGGCAAACAGTTTGCCAAAGTATATACGTTCAAAGTTTGTTAGGTAAATTTTATGTTTATTGTTTGGTTATATAATAGGTTTATATGGTTACAACTATTTAATTGGTCGAATTGGGATGTATGGAGGGATAATGGAGATAGTAAAGCCAATCACAATTATCATTTCGTTCGTGTATGGTAGAATGTGGTTGAATTGTTTTGATATAGTAAAAGTCATTGTAATTGATGAAGTTTCTTCGATGAATTTAATTCGGAATAATTTATTCGTGATGTGCAGTGACAGGTGATCTCGACTGGAGCATGAACAGACTTGAGCTAAATTTCAATTTATGTATAGTTCGCTTTTCATATGAGAAAAGTTTTGGACTTACTTTGGAGTCCGCATTACGAGATTGATTTTATTTGCAATACATTCCCATTCCTTTCATGGCTCGGCCTTGCATTTTAATTCAAATGGAATCGATCCATTCCTCATTTTCATCCCCTTTATGGCATTTTTTATTTATGTTTCTTTTCTTCTTATTTGTAGCCTTCTTTGAAATAGTTTGAGCTTTTCGTTTGAAGATATAAATTGAAACGTTTTTTTTTATTATTTCTATTTCTTGTTCATTATTTATTTTACTGCCCTTCATTGTTGCACTTCTGCTCTTTGAAGATATCTTCTAACACTTTATTGGGAATTGATCAGTTTATATATGTCACTGCTTTATTTCGTTCCTTCTCTTCTGTCATTATAAAGTTTTGTTTGTTCTCTCTTTCAACTCTATTTGTGTCATGTTTTTCACACTTCCTCTACTGATCTATATACTTCAGCGTCTAAATATTTGTATCCTTTAAAAAATATTCCACTGAGAAAAGCTTTATAAAGAAAAATTCTATAGAAATGCATGCATAAATGTGCGGAAGAGTCTGTCAGGAAAAATACCCTCTTTCGTATATATTTATATGGAATATATATATATATATTCATCTTTCCGCGTGGTATAAACGAAAAGGAGTTCAGCGTGATGGAATTCAGTCAATAATGCTTCCAGCTGCCTCATTTATTGGCTTTAAATTCCCACAAGTGCAAAATACGAATTCTTTGTCTCGTTCGCTTTCAATATAAAACTCTTCGAATAAAATAAAAAAATAGTTTTTGATTGTTCATTACACAGTCTGGAATTTCACTTCAATCGTTTACTCTTAAGTTCATCTGAGTGTATTGATGTGTTCTAATTATCCCATTCAATATGTTACATCTAAAAGTTTTCTCGTTGAATGAAAAAAAAAAAGAAAAAAATATCCCAACGTTTCACCAAGTTTTGAAGTTATCACGAATTCCACGTCGATGAGTGAAGAGCGAATCCCATGGGATCAGTTTTGCCCAGTTATTCCTACAATCATAATAAAAACAGACCACCAGTCAGTATTTGCTTGGATATTTTGATTAATATTACAACATAAAGTGTAAAGTTGAACCAGGATGTGGGAATAATGCATAATCAATTGCGTGCAAAAAACAACTGAAACTCTAGCAAAGTTCTAAACAATAATCCGGATAATTGCTCACAACTCTGATAATAGTGAGAGAATAGAGTTAAAAAATAAATACTTCCACCCTGAATGATTGAAAACCCATTTATGTAGTTACAACTTCTATCTGCAAATAATTCTCAAATTCGGGAGAGAAATATTTAAATTTGTACTCGTTGCTACCAACTTCCTACGTCAATTCCATAATCACTCTCATCCTTTCAACAAAACTCACATTTTCATCATCCCCTAATTTTTTCAACCAGATATTTCCAAACCGAACAATTCACGCTCAATTTAATAAATTGACGTTCTTGACTCTCTTGGCTCTCTCATTTATTTTTCCATTCTCGTGTGGGTACACTTTATGTAAATGCCAATGTTTATTTCACATGAATATATATAACTATGTGTTATGACCAAGTATATGTTTTCAAGTTGTCAAGTCTGTGAAGAAAATGGATGTATTGTTGAGTGTCACTAATGCTTCACACTCGTAACAGATGAGTACAAACATGGATACCAAAATTGAGGGTGTGATGTGTTGGAAGCATTACTGCTTTTCCTTCCGTCGCTCAAGCTCAATCTGTAAATGTTATATATATATATATATATATATATATATATATATATATATATATATATATATACGAGATATATA